>CAKKXW010000005.1:7352897-7378619 GCA_920937365.1 Sphaerophoria rueppellii
AAAAAAAAAAAAAAAAAAAAAACAATGCAAACGATAAAAAAAATCAAAGTGAGATACAACAAAATTTGAAACGCCCCAAGGCATTCACAACCATATACTTTTTAAGAGCTCTATCACTTCCTACTCAGTTTTCATGAAAATTTCGACGTTTATTATTATTATTTGTACAGACGCACCAAATCCTGAGTGATGTACATGAGATATGGCCAGAATAGCGGGTAGTAGGGTGGTGGTTTAGTAGGTATTGGGCAGCAGAGTGAATGGTTGCGGGTTGCGGGTAATAAGGAGTGGGTTTCTGGCTAATGGTGTAACGGCGTGTAGAAATAGTTGTAAGCGGGTAGCAGAGTAGTGTCGTAAGAGGGTAGTGGATATGGGTAGACGTACTGGGTAGCACACAAGCGGGTAGCGTTTAAAGGGTAGTGGGGAGTGTGATAGAGATTATCGATTGAGGCAGTACGAAGTCTGCAGGGTCAGCTAGTACTAATATATAAAGCTGAAGAGTTTGTTCGTTTGAACGCGGTAATCTCTGGAACTACTGGTTCGAATGGTATATTTCTTATTGTGTTATATAGAACATTAATCGAGGAAGGCTTTAGGCTACTTAACATTCAGCTGCGACAAATAGGAGCAAAGAATCAGTGGAAAAAGTGGAAAAAAATGGCAAAATATATACATTTTTGAAGGCTTCTGTTGTTTGCATGAACGTACTGGTCTCAGGAAATTCTAAATCAAATCGAACAATTCTTTTTGTGTTGAATAGTTCATAAATTATGAAAGGAGTTAGGCTAAATAACAATAGGAATCAGTGGAAAATGTTTGAAAAATGGCAACAAATTATTAATTTTTCTGATTGTTTGTTTCTAGTGTCTGTCGTCTGTGGCTTAGTGGTTAGGTGCGTTGGCCACTAAGCAGAAAGTCGTGAGTTCGAGTCCTACTCGTGCCTATAGTTTTTATTTCATCTTTCACGGGCACTGCCTCTTGCGAAGAAGTGACAAAACTTCCAAGAGTATCAATCTGTCATGAGAAAATTGCTTCTCAATTCTTCACATGCACCCAGATAATATTGCAGACTAGCTTACCCTGCAGACTTCGTACTGCCTCAATCGATAATCGATAAGGATAACCCTCTACCACACTACCCAACCCACTACCCCTTTGTGCTACCCAGTACGTCTACCCATACCCCGTTACGACACTACTCTGTTAGCCGCTACCACTACTTATTACCCGCAACCCGACCATTTTTTTTCGCATTTCAAATTTTCCATTTTTCCAGTTTTTTTTGCTTTTTCGTGCTTACCAGTTCCCCATAACAAATTCTCCAGTTTCCCTTTGAAAACCAATGAGATTTCCAAGTTCTTCATTTGAAATTTTTTAAAGTTTTCTATTTGAAATTTTCCAGTTTTCCACTTGAAAACCAATGCATCCACAATTTCATACAATTTTCCATTTGAACCGATGAGTTTTCCGAGTTTTTCATCAAGAACTTTCTATTTTTCCATTCGAAGACCTTTTTTTAACCAAAAATTTCCAAGCAAAAAAATCTACTTTCCGACCTTTGTTTGGTTTTCCAGTTTTCCCACTCTTCCATGAGGTTTTTCCAATTTTTTTTTCCACAGAAATCATCAACCATGAAAATTTCACAAATATCTGTTTGGCCATTTCGGAGTCTATAAGAGACATGCAAACAAACACACATCCATTTTTATAATATGTAGAGATGAGGCTAAGCCACTTAGGCCCTGGCTCTTCCACAGCTGTCGCGTAACTGCTAAATAAAATTGAACAGTTCTTTTTGTATTGAATAGTCCATTTATCGAGAAAGGGTTTAAGCTATACAGCGTTACGCTTATCAGAACAAAAACATAAAATGTAAAAAAAGAGCCAAGTTCTCTTATGAGCGAAAAACACTGTATAAAAAGTCAGCCACCAAAAGTAATGAGATCTACAAGAAAGCCAAGTTCTTAACAAGTAAAAGTATAATCTCATGACTTTTTATACAGTGTTTTTCGCTCATAAGAGAGTTTGGCTCTGAATATTTTAAATCATAGAAGATAATACAACAATATTAAAAGAAAATAGAAACTGAGCCCAAAGTTAGTTTGAAAAAAAATGTCAAGTTCACTGTTCAAGTTTTAAAATGACAGTAATCCTTCATCAAACGAAAACTTACCAAGTGAAAGTTCCAAATTTGGCGGATACCACGCCCCCTGAATGAAAAAATGAAATTTTCGATTTTTCCTTTGTACCAAATTTCAATATTCTGATATTGTTTGAAGTGCTTCATAATTTTGATGATCAGTCAGTTAGTCAGTCAGTCAGTCAATTACGGTTTTTGAAATTTTTATTGTTCAATATCTCAGAAAGTAGTGGTTCCACAAAATTATTACAGAGCCTTCGTCTCCAAGAACACAACACGCAATTGAAATTGGAAGCTTCTAACTCTATGGGTTCAAAAGTTATGGGGGTGTTAAGAATGTTCTTGAGTTCGATCCTGTAAAAAGTGAGCAGGCTAGAATTTGGCTGGGCATTACCGTGCCTTTTGATGAGTCAGTTGTAGAAAACTTGTTCTTGAGATGTTAAATTAACAAAATTAATTAAATGTTCTTTGTTTAAGAAAGCTCTCAAGCCCCTAACTATTATTTTAACGATTTCTTTTCCTTGAAAGTTGATGTGACAAGTACTACCCGTATTGATGATTCTCAAGTTGGGTCTTTTTTTTTATTATTAACTGACAATGTTTATGGAAAAAACAGTATCGAAAATGAAAATATTTGAGATAATATTTCAGAAAAACTAAAATTAAAGTATTTTTTGCAACATATTCTTTCCTCATAGTCCGTAAATTGTTCGGTAACTGGTGCCACGACACTACAAACTTAATTTGAAAACAATAATTGACTCAGTGGGTTCTATAACTTAAAAATATACTTTAATTTGTTACTCAACGAATACGTAAAGTCTGTTGGTATTTATCAAAGGAAAAAAATATAAAATAATTAAAATTTAAAGTTAACCTTAAAATTTATTCAAATGTATGTGTTTTTTTTTACATTATAAATCGCACTTTAGTTATAGACTTAGGTACAAGTCTTAAACGAGTTTTTTTTTTTATTATTTTTAATCTAAGTGATGACTAAGGCCACAAGTTTTCACTTCTAAGCCTTCGGAAATTCGTGTTTTTAACCAACTTCTTACTTGATAGATTTATGAACTGAAACAATAAAATTATAAAAATTTGTTGTTTTGATTATGGATTTCCATTTTGTTATCTCGTTTAAGACCCATTGGTTATATTATTACTCAAGACGTTCTTTTGTTGTTGTGTTAGGAGATTTCTCTTAGTTGGGGACGGACTTCATCAAAGTATAAGCTAATCCTTTACTTTGTTGTTTCAATGATTTCATTAGTGGATGGTGTGCTATATTATTTTATTTAATGAATTTTAACCTGTTGTTGCTTCGCAACTAAGTTATTTTCTACGTGGTCGAGAAGTCACCCCGCCATTCCCCATCAATGCTCACGGTGCCAAAGATGACCCGAAGAACTTTCCTCTCGAAACAGCCTAAGGCACTTTCATCCAACTTTGTCAAGGTCCATGCTTCTGCACCATACAGCAGGACTGGGATGATGAGTGTGTTGTACAATTTTACCTTAGTTGCTCGAGAGAGGACTTTTCCACTCAATTGCTTTCTCAGCCCAAAGAAACAGTGATTAGCAAGAGTTATATTCTTCGTCTGATCTTGGCGCTGGTGTTATTGCCCGTGTTTATAGCGAAGCCTAGGTAGACAAACTCCTCTACTACCTCGAAGTTGTATGCGTCTATTGTGACGTTCTGTCCGAGCCGTCTGTCGGTGTTGGATGTCCTTCCTCGAAGACAGCATATACTTCGTTTTTCCCTCATTTACCGCTTCTGTCTCAATTCTCACAAAGGCGCCATTGCCATTGACACTGTGTTCTTCGACTTAACTTGCTTTTTCGTTTGTACGACCGACCATGATCGCCGCAAGCAATATTGTTTTCCTTTTGATCAACACCACTGAAATGGAATATTTTTTCAAGGATAGGAAGCTCATAAGCCTTACCATCATTGCCAACCCTTCGTCATTACCAGACTAAATCACCTTCGACTGGCGTCATGGCTTATACTTCCTCCATTGCAAAAACAATTCAAAAAATCGCTATAACTACACAAGCACACGTTGCAGTTTGCATTCAAACTTGATATTGATGCAAAAGTAAAACTCATCTCATGGCGTATTTTTCCACATTAAATCAACAAACCGGAAACTTTACTTGTACTTTGTTCAAACTTGTATACACGTACGTGCAATGTGAATCACTTTCATTTTATTAAATCGCAAGCCACCAGGCAATTAAATAAACCGGGGTTAAGGAGTCACTTGTATATTTATTTGTATTATTATTAATTGGCCATTGGTCAAGGCCATAACTCACGTAGACGTTTAATCATTTAAACTAATTAAAATTGATTTGTTTTATCACAACAAAGTCCTCAATGGAATTTCTTACCTTGTGACAAACACACACTACTTCAATTTATTCTTCACAAAAGATATAGGTCAATGCTTGAGGACCTTATAACTAAGCGCAGACGTTTTGAACACAATTTTCTGCTCAGGTTATTCCACGAGGGATGCTTGAATCTCAATGAAAATAAATTTCATGAATGAAAGTTTTATGCTGCATCCAATACATGAAAAAGAAATGCTCGTTCGATTGCTTTTTTGTTGTGTTGTGAGAGAAAAAGAGCAGTGAGTGTATGTTGCCAAGGATTTGGCCTTGAGTTTCGACGCAAAGTGAAATGAGTCAAACACGTGCAGAATTTAATATTTGTGCTCGATGGTTGTAAGCTCTTTTTGCTTGTTGTGAAAATCGATTTTTTTTTTTGTTTCTCATTTCATATTCGAAGTAAATAAATAAAAGTCACGAAACAGTTTTATATGGTGAAGTTGAGCATTCAAACGAGGGATAGTTAGTATTATGACGTAACAGAAACGAAAAATAAACATGGTTCGTATACGCCGTAGTGTCCAATACTAGAGTGTGTCACTTGAGTTGCTTGTATTGTGCTTTGCAAACAATTATCATATCATTTACTTTTTAAAGGGCATTGCTCTTGTTTGTGTCGGGCTTAACTAGTCACATAATAGTTTTGTTTCTGAAATAATAGGTACATTCCCGGGCTTGAGTAAAATGACCTTTCATCTTATGAGAATATAAAGAAGGAATCTGTCTTGAATACTCAAAAGAACGCTTTGTTCTTGTAGATTTTCTTGGCATAAAAAGCATTTTCAACAGGCAATTTCGTGCTGCAGCCACCATGCTATACGACGACTACTTTAACCAGCTTCGGTAATACATAGCCGTATATGCCGATGGCATACCAGTTTAGCTGATCAAACATGATGAGGACCAATCGCTTTCCAACGATTCCATTAAGTAAAAAAGATATTACAGGGTGCAGGAATTGCGATGGGAGAACTTTCTTTGAATAACATATGACTCCACAGGGCTGACAATGAGGAGCATTTCAAGCCTTGTGAGACGGATAACTGACAGGCATTTTACAAGTAGGAAGGTCGACAACAAGTCTAATCCAATTTCTTGTTTGCTCCGACATCATTTCCATCTTTAGATGGAACCAACATATTTATCTTTTTCCGGACCGAAGAAGCGTCTGCAGAAAACATCGGAAATAGAACAACAACAACTAGTAATATCCTTTAATTACCTTTCGTTAGATGAGACCAGTAGGATGGACGAACTGGTTATCGACAAAATCCTCATCAGCGAGGGCCAGAATGTTGATTTCCGGATGACAAGTTAGGACTTTATGAGTCTAGTTTGTATCCAAACGTTTATGAATACGTATTTGTATTTCCTTCTTTCAAAGGACACAATTCAATTCAAAAATCACAAATGTCGTTCTCGTCATTTCTTAAACCTACTTACTTACTTATGGTGGCGCTACAGTCCAGGTCGAACCATGGCCTCACCCATCAAAATTCTCCAGCCAGCTCGGTCCCTAGCTAGCTGTCTCCAGTTGGTTCAGGTCCTCTACCACCTGTGTACTCCACCTGAATCGCAGTCTTCCTCTTCTGCGACGTCCTTCTGGGTTGGATTCGAAGACTCTAAGAGCCGGAGCATTATTTTCCATTCGCTCAACATGACCCAACCATCTAAGTCGTTGGACCTTAACTTTTCTGTCTAGGTCAGTGTTGCTGTACATTTCGTACAGTTCTTAGTTGAATCTTCGTCTCCATACTCCATTAATGCAGACAGGACCAAAAATCACTCAAAGAATTTTTCTCTCAAAGCAGCCCAAAGCGTTTTCATCAGATGTTGTCATGGTCCATGTCTCTGGACCATACATGAGGACAGGGATGATGAGGGTTTTGTAGAGTGTCACTTTGGTTGCTCGAGTAACGATTGGCAAGAGTGATTTTTCGTTTGATTTCAGCGCTGGTGTTGTTGTCTGAGTTGATAGCGGATTCCAGGTAGACAAAGTCCTTAACTACTTCGAAGTTAAATCTGTCTATGTTGACGTTTGCTCCAAGACGTCGATGTTGGTAGTCCTTTCTTGTCGACAGCATTAACTTGGTCTTGCCCTCGTTAACCGCTAGGCCCATCTTCCTGGCCTCCGCCTCAAGACTCACAAACACTTCACTCACATCACGCTGTGTTCTTCCAATTATGTCAATGTCGTCTGTGTATCCTAGTAGCTGGACGGACTTTTGAAAGATTGTGCCTCTGGTGTTGTTCTTTTCAAGAATGATGTTGAAGAAATCGCATGACGACGCATCGCCTTGTCTAAAACAGTTTTTGACATCAAAAGCGTCCGTTAGGTTTTTTCCGACTATGATGGAATAGCATGAGTTTTCCATTGTCATCTTACACAGACGGATGAGTTTCTCTGGGATGCCAAAACTAGATATTGCTCTAAACAGTTGGTCTCTACAGACGCTGTCATGGCGGCCTTGAAATCGATGAAAGGTAGTAGGTATCGATTTTAAGTTCCTGGGTCTTCTCCAAGATCTGCCGTAGGGTGAAAATTTGATCGATGGTGGACTTTCCGGATCTGAAACCACACTGATAAGGACCTATCAGGTTGTTGACGAAGGGCTTCAAACGTTCACACAGCACGGCAGACAAGACCTTATAGGCGATGTTGAGGAGACTTATACCTCTGTAGTTGTTGCAGTTCAGGGATCTTCTTTTTTGAGGACCGGGCATACGATGCTGTGGTTCCATTCATCGGGCATGCTTTCCTCCGACCAAATTTTGCAGATGAGCTGGTGCATACTCCCAACCAAATCATCTCTAGCTGCTAAGTTCGGCGGCTAGCCCGTCTGCTCCAGTGGCTTTGTTCGTCTTCGTCAATCCAGGGGTTTTGTTGTGGTGGCCGTGTAAACCCTAGCAATTCAGAGGCGGCATCTCTGATGGCTTCTGGGCAGTGTTGCCACCGGTTCTCTATATTTTCGGAGACACAATCGGAAAAGGATCTGGCAATCTCTTGTGATTGTTACCGTTTAACGTCGAATTTCTTTCTAGCATGTTGGCCTTGATCGGGATATTCGCATTTGTACCTTGGCTACAACAAGGTAGTGGTCCGAGTCGATGTTGGCCTCTCGGAATGTGCGGACATCTTGCATGCTAGAGAAGTGTCGTTCGTCGTTCACAATGTGATCAATCTGGTTGACGGTTGATTGGTTTCTTAAACTACCTAACCTAAAATTCATAACTAAACTTTATAACCTTTCTTAATACCAGTCACATATTGCCCAAAACTTTGCTAGAGTACTTCGCCAGTATCAATGTCTAAGTCACTTAGAATAAGATACCAACAAATCTCAAACACAATGACTCGCATTGTTTCGAACCAGCACAGCCTATAATTGAAATGTCACCATTTCTTAATTAGAATTCACATAAAAAGTCACTCCCAATGACCATACCACACGCGATCCATAATAATTAACTGTCACACGATTCCAATCAAAGGGAAACTATTAATTCTCTTACTTGGTACTCCAAGTAAGCTTATTGCTAATTCAACTATTTTTTTTTTTCAACATCTTTTGCAAGCTCTTACCTCTTTTAAAATTAAATTCTTTCACCGAACCGAAAAATATTAAAATCACTTGAAGGCTTAGAAGTCTGCACTTTGTATTCCACTAGATTTGCTTTCTAGAACGTCAACCCCGGCAACTGTTGAATACTGAATTTTTATTTATTTCCAAAACTGAACACGCGTTCTCGATTGTCCCAAAGTCTAGTTCTCATACGAAACTAAAGGAATTAATTAGATGCAGTTCGGTTTTATATAAAATCGCGTATTTAATGATTTACTATTTTTTGTTTTTGTCTTTAGAAGGAAAACATTTAATCTATTCACTAGAGGAGGCGTCTTCTTTCACAATTACATAGACTTTTATCAGAAGATTGTTGCAAGTTTAGCTTAAAAGGTCTTGATCTTGACAATTATAAGGTCACTTCTGGGGTGAAATATCTCCCATTAGTCACTGAAATTAACAAAGAATCACCGATTTGCTTAACGATAATTGCTGGACGAGCTACGACTAACTAAAGTCGATTAATTTATTGATTTGTTCCTCAAACAGTCAAACAATGAACTATGGGTTCAGTGGGAGAAGGAAACAAGTATGCTTCAGCGAGGAAGTACACGCACTGAAATGGCTAGCTGAATTGATTGGCAAAGGCAGACAGACATTGAAATAGCACATGAAGCCCTTCATGGTGAGTTAGGCATAAGTCGTGCGTTTACCCTATTTTTCCAGACTTTTCTTCAATCGATGGCTTGAGTCGCGAAAGTCTAATGATTGCCTTTTGTTAATAATTTCGCTTTTTCTTCTTTTCTTTTTTTTAATTCATTTTATTCTCATTTTGAATACACAAACTGTTTTCATTCAAAAAATTCATAAGTGAGCGTTTTAGTTTGTGATGAAATTCTTCGATTCACATTGTAATAAAAGGTCTAGAGTCTAAACTACCTTCTACTTCATGTCGGAGTCAAAATTAAAACACATGTACCAATTTGAGGTCTAGAAGAATCTCGGGCCAAGAACAAAACCCAACGTTTCTTTAAAAAGTCGAAGCAATTAGCTTCTTGTTTCAGAACCGGGACACAGGCTCTTCGAAACAGTGAAGGAAACCTAGTCACCGAAGCACAGGAAATTGTAGATGTTTTTAAGCAGCACTTCCAACAGCTGCTGAATGCGCAAAATGTCGAGCGAGCTAATTACGGAAGAGAAGCAAGACCAGTACCAGCCCTCAGCGCAGAAGAGGTAGAAAGAGCCATCCCAAAAGCTAAAAAATAACAAGTCCGCCGGGTCGGATGGCATACCTGCGGAATTCTTTAAATATGGAGGAGGTATTTTGATGAACCGCATGCACCAGGTCATCCCCAAAGTGTGGGAGGATGAGTGCATGCTCACTGACTGGTCGATAAGCTCCATATGCTCCATCTACAAAAAACGCGATCAGATATGTCATGCAAGAACTACCGTGGCATATCCCTTAATGGTGTATACAAAATCCTATCCATCGTACTGTGTGAGCGTCTTAAACCTTTCTGCAACACAATAATCGGCACGTACCAGTGTGACTTTAGGCCAGGCAGAACAGCGATAGACCAAATATTCACACTGAGACAGATCCAGGAAAAGACCAACGAATTTCAAGTCGAAACCCACCATCTTTTCATCGACTTTAAAGCTGCGTATGATAGCATCCACCACCAAGAGCTTATGATGGCAATGTCTGAATTCGGGATCCCAAAAAAACTGATCCAACTGTGCCGCATGACGCTTAACAATACGTAGTGCAGTGTGCAAATGGGTAACAGCTCATCCCTGTTATTCCAAACATCCGCAGGGCTTAGACAAGGAGATGCGTTGTCATATGACTTCTTCAACATAATCCTGGAGCAGATAGTGCGCAAAGCAGGTGTGGGCATGGAAAACACTGTCTTCAACAAGTCCACCCAGCTTCTAGGCAATGCGGACGACATTGACATCATCGGTCGATCCAAGAGAGCTGTGCTTGAGGCCTTGACAGCGATTGAAGAACAGGCGAAACTCGTTGGCCTTGAAGTGAATGAGGACAAAACAAAGTACATGCTATCAACAAACAAAGCAACTTCTGTCCACCAGCGCCTAGGACAAAACGTAACTGTGGTAGCACCAATTTCGAGGTAGTTAAGGAGTTCACCTTTTTAATAATAAACATACATGACACAGTGAGTGCTTTAGGAAAGAAGGAAGGGATTGGAGAGGAGAGGCCGGTGTTCATTGGTTTTAAATTCCTGAAAACTGCAATTATTGGAAAAAACAGAGTGTGGAAGAGAGTTCCACATTCGCGTAGTACGGCTTAAGAACGATTCTCTATACCTACTTGCGTATGACCGAAGTTGGACTCGAGGGTTAACTGATGGTCATTCCTGAAAGCTCGGGTATTACTGTTGAATTGTTTAAGGGGTGGAATGCAACTGGCTATTTCACTTGTGCAATTACCGTAGAAGAAACGGTACAGCAAGGAGAGACACGAAACTCTACGACGAAGTGAATGGGTAAGTGATGTTTCTGTCACCATTCATTCTTACTGCTCTTTTTTGTATACCATCCAAGAGGCTTAAGTATTTAGCTGAAGCACCAGCCCAAAGATGAGAATTGTACTCAAGCTTTGGACGGGATATAAGTCTTGTAGATAATAGCCAGATCAGACGGGGAGAAACATTTCTTGCATCGTCTTCTTAAGAAACCCAAACATTTTGAGGCATTTTTGGCGACATCGCGTATGTGCTCATTCCACAAGAGGTAGTCAGTGATACACATCTCGAGAATCTCGAGATGTTCGGTTTCACAGATGCAAATGCCACTCGTGGACAGTGACAAGGGGGGTATGCCTCGCTTTAATGATACAAGACAGCATTGAGTTTTCTAAGCATTAAACTCTACACGGTTTTTAATTCCTCATTGTACAATGCTGTTTAAGTCAGAGTTTAATGAGCTCATCATATTTTGCCGTTGCAGTTGTACTTCCGAAGAGGAGGGATGTGAGTCTGGAAACGAATACGAAAAGCTAAGGGTGCTATCGTCAGCGAAATAATTAATTGGATTAGAAGTTACAGACAGGAGATCATTTATAAAAATGAGAAAGAGGGTCGAAGACAAAACGGAGCCCTGGGGCACACCAGCATTTATATTATGGGTTTCAGACTTGAATCCGTCCAATGCAACTTGTATTGAACGGTTCGAAAGAAAGTTTCTAATCCAACGAAGAAGGGATTCATCGATACCGAAGGTACGCTTTTTCGATAAAAGAGCCTGGTGCCAAAGTCTATCAAATGCCTTTGAAATATCAAGTGCAACAATCATTCTTTCTCCAAAACGATTTAAAGATTTGTTCCACTGTTCGGTAAGATAAACCATCAACTCACCAGTGGACCTGTTGCTGCGAAAGCTGTACTGCCGGTAATTAAGAAGCCTTCGGTCTTCGAGATATTTCTTGAGCTGATAGTTTATCAGCGTTTCCATGACCTTAGAAAAAAGGGACGTAAGTGCAATCGGACGATAATTGGAGGGAGAAGACGGTTCATCTTGGAACAAATATCATTCCCACAAACGACACCTTAGTGGAGATCCTAAGAAGAATTACCCTAGCGAACCGCTGCTGCTTCGGTTTGACAAAACAACTGGGTTTAAAACTCTTCACTCGAAAGACAAAGTGTCTGCTAAACTTCTCTACAATAAGCAAAAAAGGGGAATTGATACTGGGCACTTTCGAAAGAAAAATTCTTCGACGGATTTTCGGTCGACGATGGCGAATGGAGAAGAAGGTTCAACCGAGAACCTTATGAGCTGTACCAAGATGTGGATGTAGTCCAGAAGGGCAAGAAAAGACCTCTACATTGGCTCAGCCACTTCGATCGAATGGACGACAACGCTCCAGCCAAGAAAGTCTTCTCATCCCAGCCCCCAGGTTCGAGACAACAAGGAAGAACGAATCTACGGTACAAAGGACCAAATGAATGTGGATGCCCGAGCGCTTGGTTTCAGCGACTGGAGAGTGCATGCGAGGGACCGTTCACGATGGAAGGCTGCAGTATCTCAGGTTGAGATCCTTCATGGATTGTGAGCCGTATAAGTAAGTAAGTAGTTATCAATTTAAGTAAAACTTTCAATATATGTATTTCTCTAATCTTTTGTTATTATCTGGTTCATACAATACGTAAACAAGTCTTAGAAATAAATGACATATTTTATATACAAAAATAGATTTTTCGGAAAAAATACTTAGCTAGAATTTTAACAAAAAAATTGTTACAGGAAATCAAGAGAATTAGCTAAATTTGTGGCAACAAAATGTCTATCTGTCTTTTTCTTATATAACTGTCTACACTACAGTAATTTTCTTTGTTATTTACATTATTTATTTTATATTAAATTTGCTTGTATAAATATTTAAATGTAGTTGTAATTTTAAGTACATGTCAAGCACTCGAGATTTTCAGCTTTATTTCTGTACCCGATCAGAGCTAAATTTTCTCCAATTCACCGTATCCTTTCCGACAGGTCAATCGAAGACATCTATGTAAATCGGTGCTATCGAGGTAACCGTCGGAGTGGAATTTCTCCGATTTCCTCCGAATCGGAGACATTTTGCTTGTCGGAGAACTAGCTCGAAGCGAAATTCGGGGGAAATCGGAGAAAATTCCGAACCGACGGTTACCTCGATTGGGCTGAATATTTGAAATCTGCGTTTGAATTTCAAACTGAGAGCGATTTCATGCGATGCATTGCGATAGGTTTATTTACTTTCTGTCCGATTGTCTCCAAAATAAAAAAATGTCGGAAATAAAAAAAATGTGTTCACTCACAAAACAGAAACAACAAAGAAATGCGTCGATACGCGTCTTTATTTTTATATACGATTAGGGTACGGTTACGGTGAAGGAAATAAAATTTCCGTTCGGACATTTGCTCCGATCAGAGAATTTTCCGATCGGGTACGGTAATAAGGCTATTTGTCATTTTTGTTTGCGTTTAAAAAATCTTGCCATTGTTTTTGAAATGACATTTACTAAGAGTTTTACTTTTGAGAGGAAGAAGTCTTTTGATTCACTTTATTTTGTTCTTTTAAAACTTGATTACACAATCTTTAACGGTAAAAAACAAGAATTCTCAAAAATGAATGAAAATTATATAAAAACATATAAAACAAAATACACACTAAACAACAGTACGGACGGACAAAAGAGGATACTTTTACAACTAATACTAGAAAGCAAGTATAAAGAAAAAAAAAATATTAGGTTCTTTCGATGTAACCAGCCCCGGGGCGCTCCGGTGCTTGTCATTACCCTGAACGGAGCTGTCAAAAAACTGAAAAATTTTTCTGGATTTGGTTTCACATTTTTTCTCTTTACTATAAAGCAACAGCTGATGCGAAAAGCTCCGAAATTTTCGCCCCGTAAAAAACTTGGGCAGTTCAATGCGCTCCCGGTGCGAGCATTGAATGCACATCGAACACGTTGGAAATGCACCGGGGCGAAAAGAGAGCGACATCGAACAGTTCAGTGCGAAATCAGAGCGGTACAGAGCGACCCAGAGCGCACATCGAACAAACCTATTATTAATATTTTTAAAATCAACATTTTCAGACTTATTCTACTTTGGTCGAATTTTTTCGTACATAAACTTTTGCAATCGATTATTTTTATCTGGAATTGTTAGTTTCTTTTTATTGAATTGGAATTGTGCTAAAGCAAACTCATACAAATGGTTTTCCATTTGCCAGATTTTCGAGTTCATGATAACGGCAACAGTCTCTTCACTGGGAGCGATCTTCCATGACGTTTGTCTTAGGTGTGATTTGTTTGAGTGCTGATAGTGCTCGCGGAATCCCTTGAATATTCTTTAAGGAAATGATTAAAATTACAAAACATTTGATTCGATTAAGAATTAATTTATTTACCGAGGAAGTGATCGTTCGAGAAGATCAACAAAGTCTTCCATTTGTTCTGTGACTCCAACCAAAAAATACTCGTTGACTAAATTTCGTTTAGCTTGGTCTAATGCCCATTCACTGCCGGGTTCCCTGAATACAAAAATGAATGAATACAATTAGTTCTAGGTAAATAAAAAATAGAGTGGCGCAACAGCTCTTGAAGAGCCAAGGCCTAAGTGGCTTGTTCTCATCAACAATTGGTGCGTGTGAAGAATTGAGGGGACCTACAATTTAACGCCGATTTCGAACGGCAAAGTTGAGAAGCACTTTTTTCATGACACATTGATACTCTTGGAAGTTTTGTCAGTTCTTCGCAACAGGCAGAGCCCGTGAATAGTGAAATAAAAACTATGGGCACGAGTAGGACTCGAACCCATGACGTTCTGCTTAGCAGCCAACGCACCTAACCACTAAGCTACGGACACTAGTTGACTAAACAAAAACTAAAAATACTCACCAGCACTCAGCGGCATGCCCACAGAAGAATGGAATCTGAAGCCACATGTTCTTAGGATCACAGTCAGGTTGTTTCGATTCAACACATTTGTCGAATGTCTAAATTCAAATGATGCTTCCAAATTAAGTGACCAAACAAATGCATTGCTGAATTGTGATAACTCACCATTTTATTGCCAGCCTTTTTACGCACTAAATTCGGTCGATAATTGTCTCCATATCGAAGGAAGTAATAATACGAAACTAATCTATCTAAAGGCTTACGAACTATGTTTATGTAAATTGGTTTGTGTGCTATTTGGAATCTGTCAATAAAATAAGATAAGATTGCTTTTTTTGCAATCAAATTCAAAAGAGGACTTACTTAGAGAAGTCAAGGAAAGCCATGTGGCCATGATACAGTGCCGGTTTCATTGCTCGCCATTGGGTTACATTCCTCACAAAGGTAACCTAAAAATCAAGATTGTTTTACATCGTCCTTGTTTGTCCAGAGAAGATTTCTTACCTGATTGGGCAAAGACAGAGCATGCATATTGGCTGTGACATTTATGTGCAAGACATGAAAACGATTCTTCTTGCACAAATCGTATGCAATATTAACGAAGCTGGTGGATCCAGTTTTCGGCACACGATTGTACAAGACGACCAGATTCTCGTCATAGTCGTAATCCTGATTCAAGTCATTGCCAGCTAATCGAATAGACTTTGGCGCAACTAAAAAACATCATCATCACTATTAAATCCATGACTTTATTCTCAAGTCAATTCGTCTTACCGTCACGAAATGCCTCCAGTCGAGCTTCGGAATATAAAAACCAATAGCATATGCAAGTCGTCACCAAAATTCCGCTGATAATGAACCAAATCAGGGGTTTTGTTGTTGTTAACATCTTCAATTTCCTAAATCTCATTTGAAGTGCATTTTAATCATCGGAATTTGGTTTGTAGTTTTGCTTGTTCTTTGCCGGAAAAGGCTGTGCGCAAATTGTACTTTTGTTTTAGTATTGAAAGAGAGGTGTGTCTGGCATTTGGTTGAACATTTTAATAGCAATAAATTTATGAATTTTTGTAGATAATTCTTTTTGTAACGTGACGGTGATGTTAATTTTTTTTAAGGTAGGGTGGAAATAACAAAATATTTTTCTTTGATCCACTCAAACTCAATTTGACAGTTATATGAGAATTGAGTGGAATTCCACAGAGTGACAAGTGCCAGATTGACATTTAAATCGTACAGCGGCGTTCAATTAAGTTCTTAATCCCCGCGTAGACATTCGTTTTTAAGTAACATCTTCATCACCGGTCTGGTCTGGATGATAAAGTTTTCGCCTTTATCTTCTTTTTCTACCCACTGAAATATTGCTAGCTCTTTAAAAAACGTTTATTGTGTTATTACTTCACTGCACTTCACACATTCTACATAGAAAACCAAACAAATTATCTCGCAACTAAAATTTGCGAATGAAAATGAAAGTGTGCTCTAAGCCTTAAACGACATCTGTCAAACTACTGTACCTTCAAAATTCCGTCAGTCTGAACAACACCAACTCAAAATCCTCCGTCCTCCATCATCCATAAAGTTTCTGCTTGCTGCCCAAGGAAAACGTTGGGATTTTCTTACCGCAAAAATAAATATCGACCAAGCCGGATGCTGAATTTAATAGATATTCAGTAACATTAAACAAATCGGTTCCATTTTGGATCGCCCTGCATAAAAATACTTTGCTTCTTGCACTTATTGTTAAGTTAACAGCGAATCACAGAAATCAACAAAAATGCCAGCAGTCGTTCGTGTAAAACGTCGCATCGACGAAGAACCCTTGGGAGCCTTTGTCTTGAATGGTAAAAAACGGCGCCTCGATGATTCCACTCCCACATCACCAGACACAACACAATTGGATGTCTTTGCAACCAACAAAGATGAAATTTCAACAATCCTCAAATTCGCTGGCACCGTACAATCACAGGTGAGTCAAGTATTCCTAGAAAAAATATAATATTCGATCGATTAACAAACTTTTCATGATCACTAATCAAAAGGACGAAAAAGTCACAACACAAATCGCTCGTCTAACAAAAGACGAAGCTACCGAACTTGCCAAGAAGCAACGCCAACAGCCCATCAACAATCTAACAGAGCGTGCTCGTCAAGAAATGCGCGTCCAAAGCAGTGAGAATCGATTCAAGGTCGTCAATTGCTTTCGTGCAATTGATACAGAGTCCCCGCAAGAAATAACAATAGTCGACATCGAAAAACAATCCCAGCCACAGGCCACAACAAGCTCCAGTTCAACATCGATTGGAATACAAATTGGCGGTCAAGCCAATGGACACAATACTGATAACGGCGGCGGCACAACAGAGAACTTCACTCCGACAGATGGCGATGGCTATGTCTACGATCTGTATCTCCCGGAGAACGAACAGCAGGCAGACGATGTCGACTACACGGACAACTATTTAAGGTTGGTTTTTCAAGTCGATCAGATCTATTTCACCAGTCGGTTCATTTAGGTTGTATTATCCATTTAACTACTATCGATATCGCTACTAGATAAATTATTAGAACTTCAATCTGTCTCTCTCTCTCTCTAAAGTCCTCACTTCTTAAACAAACTTAAAATCCGTCGATCTTCTTGCGAAACAAAAAGAATAAAAACGAACTGATTAAACTCACAAAAACTCCTAAAATTGACGATTCGTCGCTGCGCGGACTGTTTTTTTTTTCTATAGATTTAAGATAATTCAAGGTTCAGCTGTGGTCTGACTTTAGTTTTTAACTGTTTGTCTCTTTTCTACTGATGATAAATTAAACGTTAAATTATTTTTTTGTTTCTTATTGTAAAGAGAAAAAATTATCCAACTTGATTGTATTTGGTGTTTCGTGTTCGTTCCGTTAAAGTGGACAACACCGTTAAGTTTTTGGATTGTAAGAAATAATTCTTGGTGTAAATCAAAATTTGACATAAAAAAAAAAAGAAAAACATCAAACAAATTCAAAGAAATTACACAAATAAAGTAAAATAAATGTTTAAATCAGAAAATGGTAAAAGAAGAAAATATTGTTTCATTGAGAAGTTTTGATTTTTTTTTGTGGACGCGCACTCTCATGTTTTGAATTTTGATTAACGGTTTGTATCTTGTTTTGGTTTATTCCAAGTCTTATTTCTTATATTTTGTTAACAATTTTTCTGTTCAAGTGTACTCTTTCTATTAGATGTTGTCCCAGAACCGTTACTAACTGTCTTGTTTGGGTAAGGTAAGCACAAACAGACGGGTGATTGGACGCAGACGAGGTTTTTCCTACTTTTCATTTACTTACCTTGTCCACATCTAGCGGGCGCCGCTGGTCACTTATCTTAGTAATTACTTGCTATTGCTTACGTCTGACCCTGATACATATACTATCAGTGTATTAACGCCTCTAGGCAGATCAGACCATAGTATTATATCTGCAAATTTCTCGTGTCAAGCTAATCCAGTTAGAGAAAGAGCTCCGAAGAGAACCGTACTGTATGGCAATACTGGGACGGTCTCAGCAACTTTTACCGGATCTTTAACTGGTCACTATGCTTCCTCGATAGTGGCGTAGACTCCAGCGCTGATATGATTATTTTGGAAATGAAAACTTTTATCCCGAATAGGGTTAACAGCATCAAACCCAAGGAAAAGTCATGGTTTGATTTAAGCTGTAAAGAGGTTAAAATTAAGGCAAAAAATACTGCAATATCCCAAAGGCAGTAAGAATTTTTGGTCATTTGTTAAAAATCCATGGGACAAATTTTCTTCCGCACTCGTGCTGTGGCGAACGGTCCTAAAGGATCTCAACATACATAAATACGCTGGTCCGGATGTTATCCCCGCTGTTATTCTGAAGAGGTGTTCTTCCACGCTAGCAAAACCCCTGCTTACGCTTTTCCATCTATCCTATTCTTCTGGGCTCGTTCCGATTGCACTTACGTCCCTTCTTTCTAAGGTCATGGAAACGCTGATAAACTATCAGCTCAAGAAATATCTCGAAGACCGAAAGCTTCTTAATGACCAGCAGTACGGCTTTCGCAGCAACAGGTCCACTGGTGATCTGATGGTTTATCTCACCGAACAGTGGAATAAATCTTTAAATCGTTTTGAAGAGAGTAAGATTGTTGCACTTGATATTTCAAAGGCATTTGATAGAGTTTGGCACCAGGCTCTTTTATCGAAAATGATTGCTTTCGGTATTGATGCCTCCCTGCTTCGTTGTATTAGAAACTTTCGTTCGAACCGCTAAATGCAAGTTGTATTGAACGGATCCAAGTCTGAAGCCCACAATATAAATGCTGGTGTTACCAAGGACTACGTTTTATCTCTGACCCGCTTTCTCATTTTTATTAATGATCTCTTGCCTGTTACTTCTAATTCAATAAATTGTTTCGCTGACGATAGTACCCTTAGCTTTTC
Source organism: Sphaerophoria rueppellii (assembly GCA_920937365.1). Taxonomy (NCBI): domain Eukaryota; kingdom Metazoa; phylum Arthropoda; class Insecta; order Diptera; family Syrphidae; genus Sphaerophoria; species Sphaerophoria rueppellii. The sequence continues at coordinate 7,371,846 of CAKKXW010000005.1, forward strand.
ATATTCGTCTCCAGACTCATATCCCTCCTCTTCGGATGTGGAACTACAACGGCAAAATATGATATGATATGAACCTTGACTTAAACAGCATTGTACAATGGGGGAATACAAAATCGCGTAGAGTTTAATGCTTCGAAAACTCAATGCTGTCTTGTATCGTTACCACTGTCCATGAGTGGCACTTGCATCAATGAGACGGAACATCTCGAGATTCTCGGTATGCGCGATGTCGCCAAAAATGCTCCAAGGTGTTTGGGTTTCTTAAGACGGTGCAAGAAATTTTTCTCCCCGTCTGATCTGGCTATTATCTACAAGCCTTATATCCGTCAAAAGCTTGAGTACAATTCCCATCTTTGAGCTGGTGCTTCAGTAACTTACCTCAGCTTCTTGGATGGTATACAAAGAAGAGCCGTAAGAATGATCGGTGATAGAGACATCACTGATTCATTCACTCCTTTAAACCACCATCGTAATGTTTTATGTCTCTATCTCTGTTCTATCGTTTCTTCTACGGTAAGTGCTCTAGAGAAATAGCCAGTTGTATCCCCTTAAACAATTCAACCGTAATACCCGCGCTTCCAGGAATGCCCATCAGTTTACCCTCAAGCCCAACTTCGGACGTACTCTCAAGTATAGAGAATCATATTTCAGCCGCACTACTCGAATGTGGAACTCTCTTCCACACTCTGTCTTTCCCAGTCAAGAATTCAAGACCAATGTGCACCGACAACTCCTTTCCTACCCCTTCCTTTCTTCCTAATGCACTCACTGTGTCTCTGGCATAAAACGGGTATAAAAAATCCCTTGAGTGGATTTGCTATTCCTGTAGGTGCGAATGCTGTCCTATAGAAAATTGTATCACCAAAACAACTATTCAAAATTTGAGAGTAATTCGGTAGTCTAACCACAAAAGACCCTTGAACCGAAATGAGTATTTGATTACTGTTAGAGCGACACACCAGAAGCCACGGACAACGAAACCCTTCCAACGGCAGCTGATCAGTTGTGCTTTTGTTTCTAAAGGAAATTCAATTGAGAGAGCATCATAGAATACACGCATCATTTCAATGAGAATTCCTCGTGAGTAATCGGCTTATGACAAAGTTATTTAGCCCTATCGTCGTATCCGTTCGGAGAAACTTACGATCGTGGAAAAGTTCCGATCGTAACATTTATTTTGTTCATGGTATCCGTTTCGTAAAGGAAATATTGACGTGTAATAACGCATGTCGTTATGCAAATGTTCCGACACAATTGAGCTGTCGGAACAATCGGACACGCATAAAACAAAATAATCGATATGCATCGCATAGCGTTGCTTGAATTTTCTTTTCGCTGCAGTAAATCGTGATGCGTTGCTCTAAGTTCTGAGGTATGTACGATTTAACAATCAGCACCCTTAGGACGATACCAAATTCGGATATTTCGTACAAATCGGATAGAATTTTGTTACGATCGGATACGCTGATAAGGCTGATTGATTACAGGCTCAGACCGTCCGTCAGATGCACTGAGTACTGTATTTAACAGCAGTCCAGAGTATGACGTCATGATTGCACTCCAATGCAGGACCGAAAATCACTCGAAGAATTTTTCTCTCAAAGCAGCCCAAAGCATTTTCATCGGATATGGTCATGGTCCATATCTCTGGACCATACATTAGGACCGGGATAATGAGGGTTTTGTAGAGTGTCACTTTAGTTGCTCGGGAGAGGACTTTACTACTCAATTGCCTTCTAAGTCCAAAGAAGCAGCGATTGGCAAGAGTGATTCTTCGTTTGATTTCAGCGCTGGTGTTGTTGTCTGAGTTGATAGCGTATCCCATATAGACAAAGTCCTTAACTACCTCGAAGTTAAATCTGTCTATGCTGACGTTTGCTCCAAGGCGTCGATTTTTTTGATTGTCCTTTCTTGTCGGCAGCATTAACTTGGTCTTGCCCTCGTTATCCACTAGACCCATCTTCCTGGCCTCCGTCTCAAGACTCACAAACGTTCCACTGACATCACGCTGTGTTCTTCCAATTATGTCAATGTCGTCTTTGTATCCTAGTAGCTGGACGCATAGCCTTGTCTAAGACTTTCCGGGTCTGAAGCCACACTGATAAGGAACTATAAGGTTGTTGACGAAGGGCTTCAGACACACAGCAGTACACACAGCACGGCAGACAAGATCTTATACCTCTGTAGTTTGGTGCAGTTCAGGGGATCTCCTTTTTTGAGGATCGGGCATACGATGCTGGTTCTTTACTGTGACCGCTTAATAAAAGCGATTAAATTAGATAGGGATGAGAAATGAGATGAAAAAAGGAATAAATACATGCGCTAGAGTGAACCCCAAACATGTTTCCAAAAATCTTTTTACACTAGCAGTGAACAAAAATCAAGATTCCAATTAATTTGCATTAACAGCATTCGCGTCTTTGACGAGCTCGTTTATGAAGACTGCTACAACGACGAAGACAATGCTGGAGAAGAATCTGAAGACTCCAATGAAGAAAACTACTTTCGCAACGATTATCCTGACGAAGAGGACGATGCTGATGACGACGATAAATCCATCAATATGCGAGATATGCGAAGAGCTATAGAAAATGTTAATCTTGGTAAGACCTCAAAAATTATCCAAAGAAAATTATTGAATCAAATGAAATTTTCCAGGTTCGGATGATGAAGGCATTTTATCAAGTGACGAGGATGATGAAGATGAACACAGTCATGCTCGAAATGGTTTTATTTTCTCAATTGATTCATTCGATGACGATTTTGAAGATGATGTTGATTTTCGGGATGTTGATCGCTATGGAACGGCCTATGCAAAATACAAACAGAGAATTTTGAGGGACATGAAGAACGATGATAATGATGATGATTTTGAAGCGAAGAATTATGTTGAAGATGAGAATTCAGACACTGATTAATTGTTAGTTCAAAAGTGTTTTATAAACTACCCAATTTGTTAAGTTTCTTGCTTTTTTTTTTTGAAGTTTAAGAAAAATAGTTTTTTGGGCAGAAAAATTGGAATGCTAAAATTTTTGTGATGGCGCTGCGATCAGTAGCAAAAAGGGATGTTCATGTGACGCCTCAATGACATTCCAAGGTCATTCAGTTTTCTGGAAAAATGCATATTTGTAAAAATTTCAACATTTCGATTTTTCGCCACCGATCGCAGCGCCATCTATTGGACAATAGCGGAACTAACTCAATTTTGCAACAGATGCATTTTGGTCAATAGATGGCGCTACGATCGGTGGCGAAAAATCGAAATGTTGAATTTTTACAAAAATGCATTTTCCCAGAAAACTGAATGACCTTGGAATGACATTGAGGTGTCATATCAAAGCTTATAAAAATCCCTACACATATTGACTATTTTTTCCGCTATCGCCAGGAAGATGGCGCTGCAATTTCACATTTTTCGTGAAAATATAAATATTTTGAAACATTTTCAGCGATTGCAGCGCCACCTGTCGTGCAAAAGTGGAACTAATGATCAAAATGTCTGGGAATGTTCATAGCCTTTCATATGACACCTCAATGACATTCCAAGGTCATTCGGTTCTCTGGAAAAATGCATGTTTGTAAAAATTTCAACATTTCGATTTTTCGCCACCGATCGCAGCGCCATCTATTGGGCAATAGCGGAACTAACTCAATTTTGTAACAGATACATTTTGGTCATTAGTTCCGCTATCGCCTAATAGATGGCGCTACGATCGGTGGCGAAAATCGAAATGTTGAAATTTTTACAAAAATGCATTTTCCCAGAGAACCGAATGACCTTAGAATGACATTGAGGTGTCATATAAAAGCTTATAAAAATCCCTACACATATTGACTATTGTTTCCGCTATCCCCAGGAAGATGGCGCTGCAATTTCACAATTTTCGTAAAAATATAAATATTTTGTAACAATTTCAGCGATTGCAGCGCCATCTGTCGTGCAAGAGTGGAACTGATGATCAAAATATCTGGAGATGTTCATAGCCTTTCATATGACACCTCAATGACATTCCAAGGTCATTCGGTTCTCTGGAAAAATGCAAATTTGTAAAAATTTCAACATTTCTATTTTTCGCCACCGATCGCTGCGCCATCTATTGGGTAATAGCGAAACTAACTCAATTTTGAAACAGATACATTTTGGTCATTAGTTCCGCTATCGCCTAATAGATGGCGCTGCGATCGGTGGCGAAAAATCGAAATGTTGAAATTTTTACAAAAATGCATTTTCCCAGAGAACCGAATGACCTTGGAATGACATTGAGATGTCATTTCAAAGCTTATAAAAATCCCTACACATATTGACTATTTTTTCCGCTATCCCCAGGAAGATGGCGCTGCAATTTCACAATTTTCGTGAAAATATAAATATTTTGTAACAATTTCAGCGATTGCAGCGCCATCTGTCGTGCAAGAGTAGAACTGATGATCAAAATATCTGGGGATGTTCATAGCCTTTCATATGACACCTCAATGACATTCCAAGGTCATTCGGTTCTCTGGAAAAATGCATATTTGTAAAAATTTCAACATTTCGATTTTTCGCGATCGCAGCGCCATCTATTGGGCAATAGCGGAACTAACTAAATTTTGGAAGAGATACATTTTGGTCATTAGTTCCGCTATCGCCTAATAGATGGCGCTACGATCGGTGGCGAAAATCGAAATGTTGAAATTTTTACAAAAATGCATTTTCCCAGAGAACCGAATGACCTTAGAATGACATTGAGGTGTCATATAAAAGCTTATAAAAATCCCTAAACATATTGACTATTTTTTCCGCTATCCCCAGGAAGATGGCGCTGCAATTTCACAATTTTCGTAAAAATATAAATATTTTGTAACAATTTCAGCGATTGCAGCGCCATCTGTCGTGCAAGAGTGGAACTGATGATCAAAATATCTGGAGATGTTCATAGCCTTTCATATGACACCTCAATGACATTCCAAGGTCATTCGGTTATCTGGAAAAATGCAAATTTGTAAAAATTTCAACATTTCTATTTTTCGCCACCGATCGCTGCGCCATCTATTGGGCGATAGCGGAACTAACTCAATTTTTCAACAGATACATTTTGGTCATTAGTTCCGCTATCGCCTAATAGATGGCACTGCGATCGGTGGCGAAAAATCGAAATGTTGAAATTTTTACAAAAATGCATTTTCCCAGAGAACCGAATGACCTTGAAATGACATTGAGGTGTCATATAAAAGCTTATAAAAATCCCTACACATATTGACTGTTTTTTCCGCTTTCGCCAGGAAGATGGCGCTGCAATTTCACATTTTAGGTGAAAATAAAAATATTTTGAAACATTTTCAGCTATTGCAGCGCCATCTGTGGTGCAAAAGTGGAACTAATTATCAAAATATCTGGGGATGTTCATAGCCTTTCATATGACACCTCAATGACATTCCAAGGTCATTCGGTTCTCTGGAAAAATGCATATTTGTAAAAATTTCAACATTTCAATTTTTCGCCACCGATCGCAGCGCCATCTATTCGGCAATAGCGGAACTAACTCAATTTTTCAACAGATACATTTTGGTCATTAGTTCCGCTATCGCCTAATAGATGGCACTGCGATCGGTGGCGAAAAATCGAAATGTTGAAATTTTTACAAAAATGCATTTTCCCAGAGAACCGAATGACCTTGAAATGACATTGAGGTGTCATATAAAAGCTTAAAAAAATCCCTACTATTATTGACTATTTTTTCCGCTTTCGCCAGGAAGATGGCGCTGCAATTTCACATTTAAGGTGAAAACAAAAATATTTTGAAACATTTTCAGCTATTGCAGCGCCATCTGTCGTGCAAAAGTGGAACTAATTATCAAAATATCTGGGGATGTTCATAGCCTTTCATATGACACCTCAATGACATTCCAAAGTCATTCGGTTCTCTGGAAAAATGCGTATTTGTAAAAATTTCAACATTTCTATTTTTCGCCACCGATCGCTGCGCCATCTATTGGGTAATAGCGAAACTAACTCAATTTTTCAACAGATACATTTTGGTCATTAGTTCCGCTATCGCCTAATAGATGGCGCTACGACCGGTGGCGAAAAATCGAAATGTTGAAATTTTTACAAAAATGCATTTTCCCAGAGAACCGAATGACCTTGGAATGACATTGAGATGTCATTTTAAAGCTTATAAAAATCCCTACACATATTGACTATTTTTTCCGCTATCCCCAGGAAGATGGCGCTGCAATTTCACAATTTTCGTGAAAATATAAATATTTTGTAACAATTTCAGCGATTGCAGCGCCATCTGTCGTGCAAGAGTGGAACTGATGATCAAAATATCTGGGGATGTTCATAGCCTTTCATATGACACCTCAATGACATTCCAAGGTCATTCGGTTCTCTGGAAAAATGCATATTTGTAAAAATTTCAACATTTCGATTTTTCGCGATCGCAGCGCCATCTATTGGGCAATAGCGGAACTAACTCAATTTTGGAAGAGATACATTTTGGTCAGTAGTTCCGCTATCGCCTAATAGATGGCGCTACGATCGGTGGCGAAAATCGAAATGTTGAAATTTTTACAAAAATGCATTTTCCCAGAGAACCGAATGACCTTGGAATGACATTGAGGTGTCATATAAAAGCTTATAAAAATCCCTACACATATTGACTATTTTTTCCGCTATCCCCAGGAAGATGGCGCTGCAATTTCACAATTTTCGTAAAAATATAAATATTTTGTAACAATTTCAGCGATTGCAGCGCCATCTGTCGTGCAAGAGTGGAACTGATGATCAAA
>CAKKXW010000005.1:7384863-7403785 GCA_920937365.1 Sphaerophoria rueppellii
TATAAAAGCTTATAAAAATCCCTACACATATTGACTATTTCTTCCGCTTTCGCCAGGAAGATAGCGCTGCAATTTCACATTTTAGGTGAAAACAAAAATATTTTGAAACATTTTCAGCTATTGCAGCGCCATCTGTCGTGCAAAAGTGGAACTAATTATCAAAATATCTGGGGATGTTCATAGCCTTTCATATGACACCTCAATGACATTCCAAGGTCATTCGGTTCTCTGGAAAAATGCATATTTGTAAAAATTTCAACATTTCGATTTTTCGCCACCGATCGCAGCGCCATCTATTGGACAATAGCAGAACTAACGCAATTTTTCAACAGACACATTATTGTCATTAGTTCCGCTATCGCCTAATAGATGGCGCTACGATCGGTGGCGAAAAATCGAAATGTTGGAATTTTTACAAAAATGCATTTTCCCAGAGAACCGAATGACCTTGAAATGACATTGAGGTGTCATATAAAAGCTTATAAAAATCCCTAAACATATTGACTATTTTTTCCGTTTTCGCCAAGAAGATGGCGCTGCAACTTCACATCTTTCGTGAAAATATAAATATTTTGAAACATTTTCAGCTATTGCAGCGCCATCTGTCGTGCGAAAGTGGAACTAATGATCAAAATATCTGGGGATGTTCATAGCCTTTCATATGACACCTCAATGACACTCCAAGGTCATTCGGTTCTCTGTAAAAATGCAAATTTGTAAAAATTTCAACATTCCTATTTTTCGCCACCGATCGCAGCGCCATCTATTGGGCAATAGCGGAACTAACTCAATTTTTCAACAGATACATTTTGGTCATTAGTTCCACTATCGCCTAATAGATGGCGCTGCGATCGGTGGCGAAAAATCGAAATGTTGAAATTTTTACAAAAATGCATTTTCCCAGAGAACCGAATGACCTTGAAATGACATTGAGGTGTCATATAAAAGCTTATAAAAATCCCTACACATATTGACTATTTTTTCCGCTTTCGCCAGGAAGATGGCGCTGCAATTTCACATTTTAGGTGAAAACAAAAATATTTTGAAACATTTCCAGCTATTGCAGCGCCATCTGTCGTGCAAAAGTGGAACTAATTATCAAAATATCTGGGGATGTCCATAGCCTTTCATATGACACCTCAATGACATTCCAAGGTCATTCGGTTCTCTGGAAAAATGCATATTTGTAAAAATTTCAACATTTCGATTTTTCGCCACCGATCGCAGCGCCATCTATTGGGCAATAGCAGAACTAACGCAATTTTGCAACAGACACATTATTGTCATTAGTTCGGCTATCGCCTAATAGATGGCGCTACGATCGGTGGCGAAAAATCGAAATGTTGAAATTTTCAAGAAATGCATTTTCCCAGCCAACGAAAAACATATGAAAATGATGCTTTCTTGTGAAAAATTCAACAATTTATTTTTCGCCACCCATCGTAGTTCCGTAAGTTAAAATTTTCTCAAAAGTGATTTTTTTCCGCCAGCGAAAACATCTACAAAGTAAATTCTAACAGGAAAATCATATAAAATGACTTTCATAAAAAAAATATATCAATTTCTGTTTTTGTTTTTCGATAAACTTTTTTCTGATCGCTACGACGCTCGTTTTTAAACATCTCATCCACTTCCATTCAATTATTTCCAAGGTTCGCCGGTAGGGCTTTTAATATAATTGCGAAGAAAAATAAGATTAAAAAGTGAAACTTCATGTAGCAATGTTATGCTCGTTTCAATAAAGGATCTATTCTGGTTCATCTTCATTGCTCTTCGTCATTTTTTTATCATTGTTTATTATCTTGTGCTCGTTAACGTAAACTAATCCACAAACTGAACATCATTATATTGATTCTAACTTATACGATTGACGTTCAAGAAACAAGTTGGAGGGAATAAATCGAATGATAATAAAGTTCACAGATGTCTTCACCCACCAGACACTAAAGCACAAGCCAAATATCAAATAACAAATAACAAGGTAATTGAAACCCAAACGCGATTAATACATGACTCAGCAGCACTCACTGCATCTCCATGCGGTTGCACACACTAGACAGTGAAATATCAATGACCACTATGACGACAAACCGACTGGCATAGCCAGTAGCAAGGTTAACACCGCATTTCTAACCGGAGCTTGCTTCGAAGTTTATAGAGAGCTCTTTCTCTATTTTTTGTTCTTTAGTGTATGCGTACTTAACAGATCTTTCTCTAATAAAAAATAAATGTTACAAAACCGTGTGCAAGTCGTTATTTTAAGATACAAGGTTCCTCATAATATGAGGACAAGCAGATAATTTTAAAAACTGTTACCTAACCAAAAGACTGGTTAAGATTGCTAACCTTAGAAAGCTTCACTTTACATTTCTTTTCACAGTTTCTTAAACACGTTCTTAAAGGCCTTTGCTGTAGTTCTACGAACATGTATTTCTTTTTGTACCGATCTCTGAATTACTAAAAACTTCAATTGTAGAAGTTAGTGGTGGTTAGTGGTGCTGTTTTAATATTAACTTATGGTGGCGCTACAGTCCAGTTCGGACCACGGCCTTACCCAACAAACATCTCCAGCCAGCTCGGTCCCTAGCTAGCTGTCTCCAGTTTCACACGCCAAGTTCGTTCAGGACCTGTGAGCTACACCTGAGTCAAGGTCTTTCTCTTCTGCGTCCTTCCGAGTTGGATTCGAAGACCGAACCGGAGCATTATTTTCAATTCGCTCAACATGACCCAACCATCTAAGTCATTGGACCTTATCTTTTCTGGCTAGCACAGTTTTTGGTTGAATCTTCGTCTCCATTCTCCATTAAAGCAGACAGGACCAAAAATCACTCGAAGAATTTTTCTCTCAAAGCAGCCCAAAGCATTTTCATCAGATGTTGTCATGGTCCATGTCTCTGCATTAGAGTTTTGTAGAGTACTTTGTATAGTACACTTTGGTTGCTCGGGAGAGGACTTTACTACTCAACTGTCTTCTAAGTCCAAAGAAGCAGCGATTGGCAAGAGTGATTCTTCGTGTAATTTCAGCGCTGCCGTTGTTGTCTGAGTTGATAGCGGATCCCAGGTAGACAAAGTCCTTAACTACCTCGAAGTTAAATTTGTCTATGTTGACGTTTGCTCCAAGGCGTCGATTTTGGTTGTCCTTTCTGTCGACAGTATTAACTTGTTCTTGCCCTCGTTAACCGCTAGACCCATCTTCCTGGCCTCTGTCTCAAGACTCACAAACGCTCCACTCACATCACGCTGTGTTCATCCAATTATGTCAGTGTCGTCTGCGTATCCTAGTAGCTGGACGGACTTTTGAAAGACTGTGCCTCTGGTGTTGAAGTTATAGGATTTGGACAATCTTTTCAAGAATGATGTTGGAGAAATCGCATGACAACGCATCGCCTTGTCTAAAACCTCTTTTGACATCAAAAGCGTCCGTTAGGTTTTTTCCGACCATAATGGAACAGCGTGAGTTTTCAATTGTCATCTTACACAGACGGTCAAGTTTTTAAGGGATGCCAAAACTAGACATTGCTCTATACAGTTGGTGTCTACAGACGCTGTCATACACGCCCTTGAAATCGCTGAAAAGGTGGTAGGTATCGACTTGAAGTTCCTGGGTCTTCTCCAAGATCTGCCGTAGGGTGAATATTTGATCGATGGTGGACTTTCCGGGTCTGAAGCCACACTGATAAGGACCTTTCAGGTTGTTGACGAAGGGCTTCAAACGTTCACACAGCACGGCAGACAAGATCTTGTAGGTGATGTTAAGGAGACTTATACCTCTGTAAATGGTGCAGTTCAGGGGATCTCCTTTTTTGAGGATCGGACATATGATGCTGAGGTTCCATTCATCGGGCATACTTTCCTCCGACCAAATTTTGCAGATGAGCTGGTGCATGCTCCTAACCAAATCATCTCCGGCTGCTTTGTACAGTTTGGCGGCTAACCCGTCTGCTCCAGCGGCTTTGTTCGACTTAAGTTTAGATATCACTTTGTCAATGTCGGATGGGTAGAGTTGTTGGCCTGCTTCCCCCAAATTGAATGGTTCTGTATTGCTGACGGAGTTTTGCTCGTCATCGTCATTATACAGCTTGGACTAGTGGTCTTTCCATACCCTCAGCACTGACTGCGGTTCTACTACGCTGTTCCCATGATGGTCTCTACAGGCTTAAGTTCGGGGTGTATAAGCCCGGGAGGTTTTTTCACCTTTTTGTAGAACTCTTTTAATAGGGTGCTGCTTTAACTGCTTCGCACAAACTGAGAACTTCCTGTATAACTTCTGTCTACATTAATTCACATTTTATTCTTCACCGGCTCTTAAAGCTTCAATATGTAAATTGATTTCAATTGCTATAAAACCGACTTGTGTCTGATCAAAAGCTTCTACTTTGCCATAAGATCTTAATCGGTTCACATCGCGCGGAAGTATCGTTTCATTGACGCGGAATTAGTCAAAACAAAAAGTACTACTCAACACTAAGCTTGATTTGTATTCGTTTGATTTCATTGGATGAGCGAGTTTGAAAAAAAAAGAAAAAAAATATAAGATGAAAGTACGAAAGTAAATAATCAAGAAGTGTTAAAATGCAAATCGTGTTGTTTGAAATTTGATTAAAAACAAAGAAAAAAGAAAAATATAAAAAAATTAATTTTAAATCGATTACCAAAATTGAAACCGCAAAAAAAACAAAAACAAAAACAAAATGTCATTCAGCAGAGCACTGATAAATTGGCGGTTTAAATCATTCTTCATTGTTTTCGTTGTCCTTGACACAGGTAGTGTGCCTTTCTTATTTTACAAAAAGATAAACTGTTTCTTGAAAGAAAAACAAAACTCATTTTGAAAAAGATGCAATACCGATTGCAATGAATTTACGAACGATTTTGTATTCTGATTTCGTTTTCAGTTTGTATATTTCTCGATGTGATTTGGTTGTTTTGTTATTTTTCGTAGTTTTTATTCCTCCTTTTCGAATGCTTGGTTTATGAATAAATAATTTAACCGAACGTATCCGGAAACATATTTTGTTTTTCTTCTACGGATAAGTGTTTCTCTCAAGTTTGCAAGTGGTTGTGGTTGGATTAAAAAAAAAAAAAAAACAAAAAAAAAACTTATAAAATATTACGTATACGTCTAGGTGAACGATTGCTTATGAATATGAACGTCTATTTAAATTAAACCGTCATGCTGCCGGCTAAATTTGCTTGACATTGCGGGGAGTTTAAGTCAAGTTCTACCTATGTGATTAGTCAGTTAAGATTGAAAGTGTTTGATTGATTGTCAGATTGTCACACGAAGTCTAAATCAACGTTCTGTATAAAACTTGAACAAAATGTGGAAATGACCATTATATTTCTTAACTTTAGTGCAACCCAAAATATTGGCCTCAAGTGCGGTTGATATTAATTTCAGTTGTTTCATGTGCGCAGTTTGGAACGTCTTAATTAAAACTTCTTGTTAAAATTCTTTTCACAAAATGGAAATGTTTGATTTGAATACAAAATTCCCTTGGAAATTGATAGTGTGAAAATCAATTTAATTTTTGAACATTTAGGACAATAGAATATATCTTTAGTGCCAAAACGCCGCCGCCGGCTGGTATTGGTTGTTCATGTTGGATACCTTTTTTCCCTCATTGTCTACAAGACCCATCTTCGCTGCTTCCGTTTCGATGTTCTCAAACCTAAAATCGACATCATGCGGCGATTACCTACTTACTTAAGCTAGCGCTACAGTCCGTTGTGGACTTGGGCCTCAATCAACAGTCTCCAGTTTTGCACTCCAAGTTGCTCGAGAGAGTGCTTTTAAACCGAATTGCTTTCTTAGCCCAAAGAAACAGCGATAAGCAAGAGTTATTCTTCGTCTGATCTCGGCGCTGGTGATATTGCCCGTGTTTATAGCGGAGCCTAGGTAGACAAACTCATCTACTACCTCGAAGTTGTATGCGTCTATTGTGACGTTCTGTTGGGTGTCCTTCCTCGAAGACAGCATATACTTCGTTTTTCCCTCATTTACCGCTAAACCCATTTTTGCCGCTTCTGTCTCAATTCTCACAAAGGCGCCATTGACATCACACTATGTTCTTCCCATTATATCAATATCCTCGGCATACGCGAAGAGTTGAACAGATTTTTGGAAGATAGTGCCTCTGGTGTTGACGTTGGAGTTCTGCACTATCTTCTCAAGAACGATGTTAAAGAAATCGCACCACAGTGCATCGCCTTGTCTGAATCCTTTTTTGACGTCAAAAGGTTCCGTAAGTGCGTTGCCAACCTTGATGGAGCAGCGATGAGTTCTCCATCGGATTTGCACAAACGAACGAGCTTGGCAGAGATGCCAAAACTAGACATAGCTTTATACAGTTTGTCTCTGTAGAAGCTGTCATACGCGGCCTTTAAATCGATGAAAAGGTGATGGGTATCGCTTTGGAGTTCATAGGTTTTTTCCAGGATCTGCCGCAACACGAAAATTTGGTTGATGGTTGACTTTCCTGGCCTGAAGCCACATTGATAAGGACCAATCAGATTGTTGACGAAAGGCTTCAGACGTTCACACATTACGGCAGAGAGAATTTTGTAGGTGATGTTAAGTAGACTGATTCCTCTGTAGTTGGCGCAGTTTAGAAGATCTCCCTTTTTCAGGATCGGGCTAACAATGCTGAGGTTCCATTCATCAGGCAAGCATTCCTCTCACAATATCTTACAGATGATTTGGTGCACGCTCCTATCTAGCTCATCGCTTGCTGCTTTGAACAGCTCGGCAGCTAGACCATCTGCTCCAGTGGCTTTGTTGGATTTCAGTCGTGATATTGCTGTTTTCACATCTTCTAGGTTGGGTTCACGGAATTGTTGGCTATCATCGTGTCCGAAGAAAGCTCCTGTCTGACGGAGGGGTTTGTTCGTCTTCGCCGTAATAAAGTCTACAGAAGTGGTCTTTCCAAATCCCCAGCACAGAGTGCGATTCTACCATGATGTTCCCTTGTTTATCTCTGCAGGCAGCGGTTCTTGTTCGATAACCTTGAGCCAGCTGTTTTACCTTCCGATAAAACTTTCGAAAATCATTCCTGCTGTTTGCTCTTTCAAAATCCACGATCTGATGCTTCTCATGCTCTCTCTATTTCTCTTGAGATGCCACCGTTCCTCTCTCCTCTTTTGCTCGTAGAGCGCACGAGCAGCTCCTGTCATTCTATGCAGCGCCGCTTTGTATGTTTCCTGCTTGGTTGCATGGGTATGTATTCCGTCTTCGTCAAACTAGTGGTTTCGTTTTGGTGGCTGTTTGAAACCCAGCACATAAGAGGCGGCATCTCTAACTGTTTTCTGGCAATGTTGCCACTGGTCTTCGATACTTGATGTTGGCGACATAGGACTCCTTAAGGGCTTACTTGACAATCGATCAGAAAGGGATATTGCGATTGTAGCCGTCCGATGTCGAATTTTCTTACAGCATTTCCTTGTTTTAGCCGTTGTCGGGAAATCCGTTGCACTACCTTGGCTACGACGAGAATTTTGTGTTGATTTTTGTACCTTTAAGTGAGAAAGCGAGATGCACTGATGACCTAAACTATACAAGTTATAGGAACTTCTTGCAAAAAAATATGCTATAATCAATATGAACATGTTCGTCTGATCTATAATTCTAATTCCTCCTTTTTTCTATGATCTTGATTCATCAAGATGTTCTAAATGATTTTGCAGAAGTAAAGATGCTGATACATACATGTTAATCCACTAGTGAGTTCTCTATCCAAGGAATAACATAGCAATTGTGTATGATCATACAAAAATTAATCATTTAGAAGTTAATCAGTAGTTTTGTGTACACTTGAAAGACGGATCTCTGAATAAATGGAAGCTACTAAACGTCAATTTATCTATCACAATATTTGCATATAAATTAAATAAAATCGTTAACATTTCAAACATTTGTAAAAGTAAGATTTATGATGTTATTGATATGTTATATCAATTACTTGGCTGCCAAACAAATACTTACTTGAGCTAATAGCCCAGGAGCCCCCATACAAGAAATTCCCGTCATCGCGCCCACTAAAATTTTAAATGAGGAATAAAACATAGATGTTATATGTAGAAATACCTTGCTTGCTTGCAATCTGCCGAAAGTATCGCCCAGATTTTATTATGAACTAAAGTAATTAGGTTCATAAAAAATTGGTGTGCGCCTTACTTTCGGCAGCTTGACAGACGCTTGTAATGAAAGAAATAGGAATAGAATCCCTTATGATGGGGACCTTTCACCGTTCTTCACCACATTTCAAGAGGTATGCGCGGCCTTTCCTAACTATATTCACGCCGACCAAGCGAATCTTATTCGTCTTGGCTTTACCTTATTCCCGCGATGGTGGGAATTTCTTGTATGGGGGCTCCCCGCCTATGAAACAAAGTCTTTAAAATAACAATAGTTTTTTTTTTGTTTTTTTTTTTTGTAAATAACTTTCAAGAGTGGCGCTTATGAAACAAAAATGCTAAATAGTTAAAACATCTAAACGCTCTCCCCTCAGACTCATCATAATTAATTCAGTATGATTTTGGCGGCACGTTTTTAGAATTTATTCAACAGTTTATTATGGTCCAAGCGATTACGAATGCTAATATTTGTGTGATTGTAGTTCCTTGTGGTTTTTTTGTTGTGTTTATGTTGATCTAATATTTTTTGGATGATTTTTGGAATATTTTGGAGTTGAAATTGGGAAAAACCAAGCGTAAATATTTGAGGAATTTTAAATGATCAATTTTGAATTCACTGTTTATGTTGTTTAATGTGTGTTTTTGTGTAAAATTAGCATACATTTGTAATAAAGATAAAGGATATATGGAAATCAGAAAGTTTTGCGTGTAAAAGAGATCATTCTTAAAACCTGATCAACTGTTGAGACTATTTCATTTTGCTTCACTTACTTATGGTGGCGCTACAGTCCAGATTTGACCAGGGCCTCACCCAACCAACTTCTTCAGCCAGCTCGGTTCTTAGTTAGCAGTCTCCAGTTTCACACGCCAAGTTGGTTCAGGTCCTCTACCATATGTGTCGTGGTCTTCCTCTTCTGTGACGGCCTTCCGGGTTGGATTCGAAGACTCTACGAGCCGGAGCATTATTTTAAATTCGCTTAACATGACCCAACCATCTAAGTCGTTGGACCTTAACTTTTTTGGCTAGATCAGTGTCGCTGGACAGCTTGTACAGTCCTTGGTTGATTTTTGTCTATATTCTCCATTAATGCACACAGGACCAAAAATCACTGGAAGAATTTTTCTCTCAAAGCAGCCCGAGGCGTTTTCAACAGATGTTGTCATGGTCCTTGTCTCTGCACGATACATTAGAACCGGGATGATGAGGGTTTTGTAGAGTGTCACTTTAGTTGCTCGGGAGAGGACTTTACTACTCAATGGCCTTCTAAGTCCAAAGAAGCAGCGATTGGCAAGAGTGATTCTTCGTTTGATTTCAGCGCTGGTGTTGTTGTCTGAGTTGATAGCGGATCCCAGGTAGACAAAGTCCTTAACTACCTAGAAGTTAAATTTGTCTATGTTGACGTTTGCTCCAAGGCGTCGATTTTACTTGTCCTTTCTGTCGACAGTATTAACTTGGTCTTGCCCTCGTTTACCGCTAGACCCATCTTCCTGGCCTCCGTCTCGAGACTCACAAACGTTCAAATGACATCACGCTGTGTTCTTCCAATTATGTCAATGTCGTCTGTGTATCCTAGTAGCTGGACGGACTTTTGAAAGATTGTGCCTCTGGTGGTTACGTTGGAGCTATGCACAATCTTTTCAAGAATGGAGTTGAAAAAATCGCATGACAACGCATCGCCTTATCTAAAAAAAAAAGGGCTTCAGACGTTCACACAGCACGGCAGAGATGATCTTATAGGCGATGTTAAGGAGACTTATATCCCTGTGGTTGGTCCAGTTCAGGGGATCTCCTTTTTTGAGGACCGGGCATGCGCTGCTGAGGTTCCATTCATCAGGCATGCTTTCCTCCGACCAAATTTTGCAGATGAGCTGTTGCATGCGCCAAACCAAATCATATCCAGCTGCTTTGCACAGTTCTGCGACCTGCGACTAGCCCGTCTGCTCCAGCGGCTTTGTTCGACTTAAGTTTAGATATCGCTTTCTTCACTTCGTCAATGTCGGGTGGGTGGAGTTGTTGGCCTGCTTCCCCCAAATTAAATGGTTCGTCATTGCTTGCGGAATTTTGCCGTCATCGCCATTATACAGTTTGGAAAAGTGGTCTTATCCTCAGCACTGACTCTGGTGTCACTACGATGATTCCACGATGGTCTCTACAGGCTTCGGTTCGGGGTGTTCTGGAAGTTTGTTTTAAGATATATGGCCGTAAATATTTTTAGTAAAAACTTTAATCGATTCTCTTAAGTCGACCGAAATAAATGTGTTTAATTCTACCAAACCCTCAGAATATATTTTACTGTTTATAAAAAAAGCTCTTGCGTTTGATGTAGGCATTTAACATTTTTCAAAATATAAAAGAAAGAATTTATAAGCGCGATCATATTTGCTTTGCACAAGGTCCTCAATATCCGTTTCATACTGTAACTAAACGATTCGAGGTGCGAGGGTCATCAACATGCATAATGAATTGCTATCTCCAGCCATCAGTGACAAAAAAAAATAAAAATAACAAATTCGGATGTCGTGTTCTGTATGAGACTAGTCTAAACGACTGTTTGATTACTATTTTATTATCTTGTATTTGAACTTTTCAGCAAATCAAAATTCAAATTTATTCATGTGAGAAAACACGTCTGCAAAATGCCAGTCACCATTAAGTCTAGTAGATAATGTCTTTATCAAATCGATGAATGAATTCACATCCGTTTATTCTAAAATAACTTGAGTTGTGTGTAATTGAAGCGTTTAAGATTTGTCGATTGGTTGTTAACATGATTTAATTACTTGTTTTTACACAAATAAAAATTTAACAGGTCTTGCATTTCAAAGATGTCTGCGTGGTGAAATTCTTGCTTCTATTGTTCCTTTAACAAAAACACCAGAAAGAACTATGGTGACCACTTAAAGTCAGCATAAATGGACAATGTTTGTCCTTGAACCCAACAAAAATCATAAGTGTGCCAACTTTTGTTTGGAAATGCAAATATTGACATTTCGAGTTCCTCAAAGCTGTTAAGGTATTAAAATCACATGACCAACACGGATGTGAGGGAATATTTTAGTAAATCTCATTGATATAGTTTTTATGATAACTTGATTTGCATTTTTTTAATAAATTCTATTTTCATAAACAAAATTTAATCATTTCTTATTTATTGATATGCCTCAGCGATGTTATAAAATATTAAAAATCGGTTTATCGGTTAACACTTTTACCAAGAAAGGCACCAGGCACTGAATAGGAATTACGTCTCCAAAAAAAAGTCAACATAAACAGTTTTAAATTTTAAGTATTAAAAGACCTTGTCTGCCAAGGTAACGTTTCAAATTGAGGTTTAATGCCAACTGTAATGTATGCATTTGGCAACACCATACATCTTCCACAATTAAATAGATTCCACAATTTGACGTTTGGATGTCAGCCGTTTTGTTAATATGAATTCTCCACTTCTCATCCGGACGTCAAAGAGACAACTTAGTTTTTAAAGTAAAAATTATATATTTAAAAGATTAATACCAAATAAATGAATTGAAAATAATATTCAGCGGTAATATTTCATTCATTTGACGACGTAACACCAACAGTGTTGAAATCTGACATTATTGATATATCAACACTGTTTAAGTATGAACATCACAAATTCACAACCGTTTTATGAAACATGAAATCTATTTAATGCTGTTCGATTGAATAAATATGTATATCGAATGTTAGTTTCGTTTTAATCAGTGAATCAAAAACCATCAAGATTTATTTAAATAAATGTGGGAACCTATTTCTGCATGCTCCAAAGTTGTAAAACTTGTTAAAAAAACACAACGTCTAAATTTTAACCATTTATCATTGGTCTTGTGGTTTGGGTTAAACAATGTCTTTATTGAATTCAATATATGAAAACATAAATTGAACATTGATTGAATTCGTTAAGTTCAAGGTCATTTCATAGTCTGTAGTGATGTGTGTGAGTTGTCAACCTGTGAGCATTTAACCACTGGCTGAAACCTTTTTTCCAAGCTCTATAATGGCGATGACGAGCAAAACTCCGTCAGCAATAAAGAACCATTCAATTTGAGTGCAGAAGGCCAACAATTCCACCCACCTGACATGGACGAAGTGAAGATAGCTATACCTAAACTTAAGTCGAATAAAGCCGCTGGAGCACACGGGCTAGCCCCCGAACTGTACAAAGCAGCTGAAGATGATTTGGTTAGGAGCATGCACCAGCTCATCTGCAAAATTTAGTCGGAGGATAGCATTCCCGATGAATCGAACCACAGCATCGTAGCCCAATCCTCAAAAAGGAGATCCCCTGAACTGCACCAACTACAGAGGTATAAGTCTCCTTTACATCGCATACATAAGATCTTGTATGCGTGCTGTGTGAACGTTTGAAGCCCTTCGTCAACAACCTTGTAGGTCTTTATCAGTGTGGCTTCAGACCCGGAAAGTCCACCATCAAATATTCACCCTACGGCAGATCTTGGAGAAGACCCAGGAACTTCAAGTCGATACCTACCACCTTTTCAGCGATTTCAAGGGCGTGTATGACAGCGTCTATATAGAGACCAACTGTATAGAGCATCTAGTTTGGAATCCCAGAAAAACTCATCCGTCTGTGTAAGATGACAATTGAAAACTCACGCTGTTCCATTATGGTCGGAAAACACCTAACGGATGCTTTTGATGTAAAAAAATGTTTTAGACAAGGCAATGCGTTGTCATGCGATTTCTTCAAAATCATTCTTGAAAAGATTGTGCAAAACTCCAACGTCAACACCAGAGGCATAATCTTTCAAAAGTCCATCCAGCTACTAGGACACGCAGACGACATTGACATTATTGGGAGAACACAGAGTGATGTGAGTGGAGCGTTTGTGAGTCTTGAGGCGGAGGCCAGGAAGATGGGTCTAGCGGTTAACGAGTGCAAGACCAAGTTAACGCCGTCAACAAGGACAACCAACATCGACGTCTTGGAGCAAACGTCAACATAGAACGGATTTAACTTCGAGCTAGTTAAGGCCTTCGTCTGCCTAGGATCCGCAATCAACACAGACAACAACACCAGCGCTGAAATCAAGCGAAGAATCACCCTTGCCAATCTTTGCTTCTTTGGACTTAGAAGGCAATTGAGTACTAAAATCCTCTCCCGAGCAACTAAAGTGACACTCCACAAAACCCTCATCATCTCAGTCCTTTATGTATGGTGCAGAGACATCGACCATGGCAACATCCGATGAAAACGCTTTGGGCTGCTTCGAGAGAAAAATTCTTCTGGTGGTTTTTGGTCCTGTCTGCAAAAATGGAGAATGGAGAATAAGATTTAATCAAAAACTGTACGAGCTGTTCAGCGACACCGACCTAGCCAGAAAAGTTAAGGTCCAACGACTTAGATGGTTGGGACATGTAGAGCGAATGGAAAATAATGCTCCGGCTCGTAGAGTCTTCGAAGCCAACCCGGAAGGACGTTGCAGAAAAGGAAGACCGCGACTCAGGTGGTGCACATAGGACATAGGTGGTAGTCGATCTGAACCAACTTGCCTTGCGACACTAAAGACAGCTAGCTACGGACTGAGCTGACTGGAGACGTTTGGTTTGTTAGATGAGTTACTGGTCCTACCTGGACTGTAGCGCCATCATAAGTAAGTTGATGTATTTTTAGTCCTTAAAAGGGCTTTTTTTTACCAGAAGAGAAGACATAAATTTTGAGCGTTTATAAAGGATTGAATATAATACAAAGTTATAGTTAAAATTTGAGTGAGTAAACAATCTTAAGCTGAATGATTTCACAAGAAAGCAATTGCATGAACGAAGACTCAATTTGCTTCGTTCTCCATGATTCTCATCATTTCGAGTCTCATGAAATTTCTGTTTTTAAAAAATGGTGTGACCTTATTCAGCAACTACTTAATTCTCATAACTTTGAGTGACGGAAAAAAATTGATTGTCATTATAAACAATTGATTTTCTTGCGGGCAATTGGCATTTGGGTAAAAGTACTCCGAGAAAGTAGTTTTCGGTCAAATGTTTTGCGGGATATAATGTCAAAACAGTTTGTATTCGTTCAAGAACTTATGAATTATATCCACGCCATATCACAAGACACTGATTGAATTGAGGGTTTCATTTCAATAAGCATATATCCGCAACATGTTGTCCAAGAACAGCAGTAACACAGCTAAACAACAAAAATATTAAATTGCTAATAATATAACAGAGGACCGGTAAATATTATGTGTTATTGCATCCGGATTCATAAAAAACGACAAACAAAAAACAAAAACAAAAGATGAAACTTCTGTATTTTTTCCAATTAAGCGATGCTAACTGCCATTTAACTTGGAGGAACTAACTCTCTTCGAGATTGTAGTCTGACAAGCAGAAGATTAACCACCGAGACAAACAATAATTATACTTCGATTAAGATGGTATTTAGTCTTTAAGTCTTACGATTAGCGATTTATTTGTTTTTAATTCTCATGTGCAACATTGATGCTGATTGTGATAATGGTTGGGATTATTAGTGTTGCTGAAATTTAAAACGTGAGGAGCTCATTTAAGAGAAAACAATCAAATAACGATAACAAGACATTAAAGTTCACAGACTTTTAACAGGAAGTATAATGGCTGCACGAAAAATACGTGATTGGCTGCATAATAGATGGCTAAGGGTGGAGAGTAATAAATAGCCGTTTGACAGTTTTCAAATATCAAAGTATGATCCAGGAAACACCATGGATAGGATCACGGACAATAAAAAAAAAAAAGATAGAGTGGCGCGACAGCTCTTGAGAGCCAAGGCCTAAGTGGTTTAATCTCATTAACAATTCTCTAGGTGATGCGAAGGATTGAGAGGACCTACAATTTAACGCCGATTCCGAACGGCAAAGTTGAGAAGCACTTTTTCATGACAGATGATACTCTTGGAAGTTTTGTCAGTTCTTCGCAAGAGGCAGTGCCTGTGAAAGATGAAATAAAAACTATGAGCACGAGTAGGACTCGTACCCGCGACGTTCTGCTCAGCAGCTAACGCACCTAACCACTAAACTCAGGGACAATAGTAACATTTATTACAGGTGCCATCAAAGAATGCACATATTTGGATGAGGATTCGTCGTGGGAAATCGGCTAAGATCGAAAGTCATGGATTTCAAGCTAATTTGTGATCGCCTTGCTGTAATCCGCTTCTAGGCCACACTACAAAACATCAGTATAATAATTATGTGAACACGGCCCTACTGCTGATGCTGAGGAGTCTAGCAAGGAGGATTTTTATGGCATCCTGAATAGAGCCTACGGAGCCTGTCTAGAGTACGACGTCAAAATCGTACTCGGAGACTTCAATGCAAAAATCGGGTAGGAAGACAAAAACATCTTTGGGGAATTAGTTGGAAAGCACAGCATTCACGAAGTTACAACAGATAACGGCTTCCGACTAATCGACTTTGCTATAGCTCGTAATACGCAATAAGTAGCACTAGGTTTCCAAGACGAAAAACTTACACAGCAACCTGGCGATCTCCAGATGGTCGAACGACCAACAAATCGACCATGTGCTAATCGGCACAAGGCACGCATCCAACATCTTGAACGTGCGCATTTTCCGAGGAACAAAATGTCGACCACTTTTGGTAGTAGCTAAGTTTAGAGCTCGACTATCAAACGACAAAAAAACACGTGCGGCCCCAAGGAAGAAGTTCAACATCGGTTTCCTTGGCACTCCGGATAATGCCAGAGACTACAGTGAGCGCAGTGCCTGATAGTGAGCGACTTTTCGCCGTCCTCCGAAATACCACAGATGCCAACACCTTGTGGAACCAATATCGCGAAATATTAAAAAATTTAGCCGAGACCACCATACGTTACCAGCCACCCCCGAAAAAGAACCGCGGTATGATGATGAATGCGCGTTATTGAAAAGAGAGACGGAAAATGCACGTTTGCAGATGCTGCGACAAGAAACAAGAGTAGCAAGAGTACTGAACAAAAAGGAGATTTCAGAAAAAGACCCTACAAAGTAAGAAAAGAATCTCGGGCCTAGCACAACACCCGACCGAAGTTTCTTTAAAGGTAGAAGTAATCAGGACATAGGCTCTTCGAGACAGTGAAGGAAACCTAGTCACCGAAACACAGGGAATTGTAGATGTTTTCAAGCAGCACTTCCAATAGCTGCTGAATGCGCATATTGTCGAGCGAGCCAATGACGAAAGAGAAGCAAGACCAGTCGTCAATGAAGACTCAGTTCCAGCCCGCAGTGCAGATAAGAGGTAGAAAAAGCCATCCAACAGCCAAAAATTAATAAGTCTTCAAAAAAGGCGATCCTATGCAAAAACTACCGAGGCATATCCCTGCTTAATATTCCATTCATAATCCTATCCAACGTACTGTGTGAGCGTCTTAAACCGTTCCTCAACACAATAATCGGGACAGAAGAACGATAGACTAAATATTCACACTGAGGCAAATCCTGGAAAAGGCCAACGAATTTCAAGTCGAAAACCACCATCTTTTCATCGACTTCAAAGCTGTTTATAATAGCATCCACCGTCAAGAGCTTTTGGTGGCGATATCTGAATTCGGGATCCCAAACAAACTGATTCAGCTGTGCCGCATGACGCTAAACAATATGCAGTGCAGTGTGCAAATGGGTAATAACTCATCCAATTTGTGAGCACAGAAAACACTATCGTCAACAAATCCACCCAGCTGCTAGGCTATGCGGACGACATAGATTTGATCGGTCGATCCAAGAAGCTGTACTTGGAACTTCACAGCGATTGAAGAATAGAAGAAGCTCGAACAAAAGAACATCGGTCCACCGCCTAGGACAAAACGTCACTGTTAGTAGCAGCTATTTCGAGGTAGTTAAGGAGTTCGCCTACCTTGGAACAAACATCAATCCCACAAACGACACCTTAGTGAAGATCCGATGAAGAATTATTCTAGCGAACCGCTGCTACTTCGGTTTGGCAAGACAACTGGGTTCAAAACTTCTCACTCGAAAGTCAAAGTCCCTGCTGTACAAAACTTTGATTTTACCAGTCCTACTCTACGGCGCCGAGGGTTGGACGTTAAGTAAAAAAGGGGGATACTGGGCACATTCGAAAGAAAAATTCTTCCACGGATTTTCGGTCTCGTATGCGACAATGGCGAATGGAGATGAAGGTTCAACCGCGAACTGCATGAGCTGCACTACGATGTGGATGTAGTCCAAAAAGCCAAGAAAAGAGGACTACATTGGCTCGGCCGGATTGTTCGAATGGACGAAAACGCTCCAGCTAAGAAAGTCTTCTCATTGCAGTCCCCGGTTCGAGACGACAAGGTGACCGAGTCAGAGTGCTTGGTTTCGGTGACCGGAGAGTGCATGAGTTACAACGTTAGGGAAAGGCTGCAGTATCTCTGAGATCCTTCATGGTTTGTGAGCCGGTGAAGTAAGTAAGTAGAAGAAAGGACATAAATTTGTAGTTATTTAGTTTCTTAGTTGATGGAATGTCATCAAAATGCAATTTTAATGTTATCGATTTTTAACTTATTCAATACAGTCTTTTCACTGTTTTCAACGAGTTGATGATGGTAGTTGTTTAAATAGGGTCTTATAGGGTAAGTCCACAAAAGAAGTTGGCCATTCATCGCGGAATGGTTTCGAGCTAGGCCCTTCTTTCGGAAGAAACAGAAATTTGTGTTGACTACAGACAGAAAAACTATTTTAAATGCCAATACACAAACCTCTTTATTTTTTTTTTTTTTTTTAGTTCCTAGACAATCTGCAGCTGACATTGTGATCAAATGCTCAAATATTGACGAATTTTATTACTCTGTTCCTGAATCACACTGCACATCATATTACAAATGCAACGCACACGGCTATCGGGAAGAAAAAGAATGTGGACCGGGGTCCATGTTTGACTTTTACACCCAAACATGTACTAGATCATCAGGTAAGTCACAAAGTGATCTCTCATAATTGAATACTTTAAAAATACAATTGAAATTACAGGCATTTGCTATGAACCAATTTGCACTGGTCGAACAAACGGAATATATCAAGACACTACGCACGCATGCCGTCGTTCCTATTCGTGCTTCTCAGGACGAGTTATCAGCATCGATAATTGTCCATCAAAAAACCTCCACAATGGCATACAATGCGTCAGTCAAGATCTCGTTATGTGTGATCTGCCACAAAATACAGCCATTGGGTTTCCATTTGAGGGCGATAGTCGCTGCGTGGGTAAGCCCAATGGATTGCATGCTGTCAGTAATTGCAGGGAATTTGTGAGATGTCAAAATGATGAGGTCGAAAATGTGAGTTCCTGTCAGGAAGGATATCTTTTCAAGGCAGAAACTAACAAATGTACTCCAGAACGGTACGTTACCGACTGTTCGTCGTCATCGTCGTCGTCAGGGGAAATCATTTCGAACAAGGAATCACTCTGTAGGGAAAAACGTGATGGGTCACATTCTGATCCTTCTTCAGAAGATTGTTCCTCCTACATTGTCTGTAAGAGCGGGAAATTCATGTCACAACAACAGTGCGGACAACAGGCTGTTTTTGACGGAACCAGCTGTGTTCCAAGTATCGTGCAAAAAGGGATGTCTCACTAAGGAACAAGCTTTACTAAAGGGGACTGCTGCTGCTACTGCTGCTTGTCAGCCATTGCATGGCAAGACCTCATGTAAACAATCAAAGACGGAACTTTTCTATAGGAAGGACTGTCCTTGAGTGTAAAAGCTGGAGTAGTAAAACTGTAGAGTGTTTAAGGGACGTTAATGACTGTCGTACGTTAGGTAACC
>CAKKXW010000005.1:7404043-7421488 GCA_920937365.1 Sphaerophoria rueppellii
AAAGTGCGTTCGTTTGACTCGCAACACTCAGTGCCGTACAGATTTCCTGTGTTATGGCAAATCCGATGGATATCATGCAGATGTTCGTTCGAATTGCAGAAATTACGTTTTCTGTAAGAACTTTGAGAAAATCACTCAGCTGACATGTCGTGATGGTAACGTTTTCAATGGACAAAAATGCGTCAGTCCGAAAGAGCACGCCTGCCCGAGTTTGTACAACTATCGACAGTTGAATTGCATGCCAAGGGAGTGCCTTGAACAGCAGTGTGCTACTGATGGATTCTTTCCCGACATCGATTCGGAGTGTAGGTCCTATTTCTTTTGTATTGGAGGCAAGGCATCGGCACTGACTTGTCCGCCGGGAAAACTTTTCAATGGAGAAATATGTGTTACGGAGGATACGTTTACGTGTCCGGTTTATTGTGATAGAACCTCGAGTACGGGGATTTTAAGTTGTCCACTAGGTGGATCCAAATAATAGGTTTTAGGTTCTTATTTATATTTATTTATGCCTTGAGTTCATTGTCTTTTGTGAAGAATATTTAAGTAAAAAATTAGTTTAATATTTAATTTAAAAAAAGCTAAGTTATTTTTAGTGTTTAAGGTTTTTGAAAGAGATTAGGAAATAAAGTGATTTATTCAACATCGTATTGCTTTGGAAGAAATGTTGTTTCACTTCCTTTGATTTGCAGAACCTATAAAGTGTGTTTAGAAAGTAGTTCAACTACTTTCCAATAGATGGCGCTGCAATGGGTGGAGAAAAATCACAATTTTGAATTTTTCTATTCAATGAAATGGTACACGAATGAGATCGAGATTTCATAATATCCCTTTTTTAAAATGAAAATTAAACAGTTATGCCCTGTTTAAAGTTAAACAGGTATATTAAGGTAAGTTATTCAAATCACATGTAGAGATTGCGATTTTTCATCACCGATCCCAGAGCCATCTATTGAGCGATAGCCGAACTAATGACCAAAATGTGTCAGTTGCGAAATTGAGTTAAATTCGCTACTTTCCTTTAGATGGCGCTGTGATTTATAACCAAAAATCGCAATGCTTACGTTCTCACAAAAGTGGATTTTGCGAATCAACGAAATGACCCACGAAAGAAAGCTTAGGTCATTGAAGAAGGACTTGCCCAATGATTTCGCTCTCGTTTTGGTTAGCGCAGTACACTTACACAAGAAGTGAAGAATAGTTGTCGCTGGTCCCCATAACGACGACATAAAGTATTGTGGGGAATGCCCAGCTTAGAGGCGTGTTCCCCAACAGGACAGTGTTCGATGCATGTTGCATCGGTCTGGTTATGTCTTGCTTGGGTCTGCAAATAAGGTCTTTAGTACGGGATTTATTGAAGGTGGGCCATATCTTTCAAGATATGTACAGTTGGCAAAGCTCCTCCACCTGTGCGTGGTTTGATTCAAAAAATTGAAAAATTGAGAAGATCCTGCCCTTTAGAGCACCAAGAGTCAGCTATGTAGGGTTGATCCTTTCCTAGCCAGCTCGTCAGCCCGAGCGTTGCCCTCAAGGCCACTATGACCAGGAACTCAGACAAGAGTGACCCTGAGTCCAATGTTCATGCCTACGAGCTCACTTCGGCATTATTGAACTGATTTAGATGTGGACGAACCAATCGTTTGAATAGCCGCTTGACTGTCCGAAAAGTGTATTGCGATTTTTATTTGGATCCAGTTTTAGTAATTTGCATGCTTCCTTAACAGCGAGTGGTTTAGCCTGAAAGGCAATAGCAAACTCAGGAAGCCGAAAAGACCTGGAAACAGTTAAGGACTCAGAGAAAATTCCTGCACCAACACATGCAAAAGGACCTTAGGTGTATGTTATGGTATGTGCCCGCAAGTCATCCAATGGATGTAGACAGCGATTATCAGACCCATTCTCACCTTTGGCTCTATTGTATGGTGGAAAGCAGTGGAAAAATTAAGCTACCTAAGGAACCTGAATAAGGTACAGAGACTAGCCTGCATAGGAAAAACAAGGGCTCAGAGATCCGCACCACAGGCTAGGTTGGAAATGATCTTGAATCTCCCAGCTCTAGATGAGTTCACAAGGTGCACGGCAGCCAAAACTGCAATTCGTTTAAAAGAACTGAGTTTTTGGAAGGACAGCACTCATGAACACGGGTCAATCTTACAAAGATATGAAAGATTCCACGACTGATGGAGACCACATATTACATTCCCCCTCTACTAGATTTTGATAGGAAATTTTCTATTTACGTACCAGAAAGACAGGGTTTGGATCCTAAATCACTTATAAGTAAGTAGGTGCTGGAGTGTTTTGCCAATCTCTCAACATCATAGAGGCGTGTAAACTCCAAGCTGACTGTAGTGTCTTTCAGGCCGAGATCTACGCCTTTGAAAAAGCAGCTGAAATGACACATCATGAAAAGGTTTAAGCTCCTCGGAGATTACTTTGGACAGCCAGGCTGCTTTCAAAGCCTTAGCCAGTGAGACCATAAGATCAAAGGCAGTTTTAAGCTGTAGGAGAGAATTAAATAGAATCTGCCACACTAACCAGGTTAAGCTCTGCTGGGTTCCTGGACACAGCAATATAGAAGGGAACGAAGTAGTAGATGAACTAGCCAGGAAAAAGTCAGAAGCAGATACATGTATTAGCGGCCATTCTAATAGGGGACCACTCGTCCCGATTGTGGTACTCAAGAGGAAGAAATAATCAATAACTCCTGGAAATCCAGGGACGATTGCGTAATGTCTAGAAGTTTATGGCCTAACATTAATGAGAAGGAAACTCGGTATATTTTATATCTGAGAACATTAAAATCCTGATAGGTGTACTAATGTGTCATTGGCACAATGGCCAACAAGAAAGGGGCTTTTGCACCCGATTTCTGTAGGATCTGTCAGGATGAAGAGGAAATAGAAACCATTAAACACCTGCTCTGGCACAGGTCTCAATGGTAATCACGAGGAAGTTTATAGATAGCAAAGGCTGGTTCGTTAACGAGGCAGTCTACGTTAATCGGCAACCTTCAATAGCATCGATGCTAACTTTTATTTTTATAGGGGATCACAATGGATGGATCACGTGTATGCAACAGTTCAAGCTGTGCACACCCCTTATCACCTAACCTGACCTAACCTAACCTAACCCAACACTCCATCCATGAGCTATCAGTGAAAATAGTTGTGTCGAAGCCTCTCGTCACTAAGTCATCATCCCACTCTTTTCGGGATGGAATGATAACTTTAAAATCCACACTGAGGTCCACAGTAGGAGTGCAGTAGTCAGTTTTTGTCGAAAAGATGTCCACTGGGATAAGGTTTTCTTTTCCAAGAAATAAAGAAATAAAAAAGAGATAATCGAATTCACTGTGGCGTATACGTCTCATTTTTACACACTTTTGCATATTTTTGTATTTTTTTTTTTTATGTGGATTGTGGATACATTGATAAACTTACTTACTTAAGGTGGCGCTACAGTCCGTTGTGGACTTGGGCCTCAATCAACAGTCTTCGCCAGCTAGCTCGGTCCATAGCTAGTCGTCTCCAGTTTTGCACTCCTAATTGATTGCGGTCCTCTTCCACTTGAATGCGCCACCTGAATAGTGTCGAAGGCTTTCCGGGCCGGAGAATTGGTGTCTATCCGCTCTAAATGACCGAGCCATCTGAGTCTCTAGACCTTGACTCAGAGATCCGCTAGGTCCTTGTCATTGTACAACCCGTAAAGTTCGCTGTTATATCTTCTTCGCCATTCCCCTTCAATGCACACGAGGCTTAAGATGACCCGAAGAACTTTCCTTTCAAAACAGCACTTTCATCCGATTTTGTCAAGGTCCATGCTTCTGCACCATACAGCAGGGCTGGGATGATGAGTGTGTTGCACAATTTTACCTTACTTGCTCGAGAGAGGGCTTTTCCACTCAATTGCTTTCTTAGCCCAAAGAAACAGCGATTAGCTGTAATCTCGATCTCGGCGCTGGTGATATTGCCCGTGTTTATAGCGGAGCCTTGGTAGACAAACTCCTCTACTACCTCGAAGTTATATGCGTCTATTGTGACGTTCTGCCCGAGCCGTCGGTTTTTCCCTCATTTACCGCTAGACACATTTTTGCCGCTTCTGTCTCAATTCTCACAAAGGCGCCATTGACATCACGCTATGTTCTTCCAATTATATCAATATCCTCGGCATACGCGAGGAGTTGAACAGATTTTTGGAAGATAGTGCCTCTGGTGTTAACGGTGGAGTTCTGCACTATCTTCTCAAGAACGATGTTAAAGAAATCGCACGACTTCGAAAGATTCCGTTAGCTCGTTGCCAACCTTGATGGAGCAGCGTGAGTTCTCCATCTTCATTTTGCACAAGCGAACGAGTTTGACAGGGATACCAAAACTAGACATAGCTTTATACAGTTCGTCTCTGTAGATGCTGGCATACGCAGCCTTAAAATCGATGGTGGGTATCTAATTGAAGTTCATAGATCTTTTCCAGGATCTGCCGCAACGTGAAAATTTGGTCGATGGTTGACTTTGCTGGCCTGAAGCCACATTGATAAGGACCAATCAGATTGTTGACGAAAGGCTTTAGACATCATAGACATATTACGGCAGTGAGGATCTTGTAGGCGATGGTAAGTAGACTGATTCCTCTGTAGTTGGCGCAGTTTAGATGATCTCCCTTTTTCAGGATCGGGCAAACAATGCTGAGGTTCCATTCATCGGGCATGCATTCCTCTGACCATATCTTACAGATGATACATTGATAAACATGTCAGCATAAAAACTAAATATCAACTTGAACTCCAAGCTGCCGAACATGAGTGAATTCACACTATGTATAAGTCATTCGATTCAAAAGCTTCGTCTTGATTATAATGTCTTTTCATTGTCAGATGCAATTTGTTGTCTACATTCACGAGCTTTACGTTATGCATTGTTAGAGAAGGGGATATTTATTGTCTACTATCAAAAGCTCTTTGAGGAACTATATTGCCTATTGTCTTCACATGAGCATGAACTTTGGAACCAAAACAAAACCAACACATTTGTGTTTTTGTTCAGACTTCAGTATATTTGGCTCATGCTCAATTCAAGTATTTCAGTATCTGACAGTTTCAGTTCGTAGTTGTGCACAGTCGATTCCAGTGGGTTCGGTAAAAATACTCCGTGTGGAACTTTTACATGTTGTTTACTTTTTGTTCGAGAAATCAGCTTATCATCTGTAGGCTAATTCACAAATCGCAAATGGATTGATAAGATTTTGCTGCACACTGAACTGTTAGAATAACAATTATTTCAATAATATTTTGTGCTAATTTATATTTTAAGGCATAGTCGAAAGTTCTTTCACCTTAAATTGTCAACATATACCTGCGCGTAATTAAACAAAATTTCACAATTTTCGTATATTCAAGTAAATCAACTATTTCATAGTGTACTTGTTTAGTGTTTTACAATCAAAGTGGCGGTTGTATTTAGACTTTTCAATCGACTTTGCAAAAAAGGAAGACTTAATCGCACAATGACTACAATAGTTCACGAAAGTGACAATCAAAAGTGAGTTGCAATAAATTACCATTTCTTATGCTATTTTTGAGGTTATGATTTAAGAATGACGTGCAAACTTGCAAACTATAGTAAACAAGCATGAAAAGCAAGGAGGTCAACATAAATAAATAATATTGAAAGCAGCTGTTCGGCTTCAGTTTGTTCAACGTTCAAGTTGTGATGGATCATAGATGTGTGTATTTATATCAAATTGTCAACAGCAACAACGACGAATGGGGTTACCAGAGGGTCATTTTATTATGTGCTTTCTGAACAAACAAAATATGATGTTATTAGCTTAGGTTAGGTTAGATTAGGTTGGGTTAGAGTGGCTGTCTAGATGTTACTGACTCACTTAGACCCCAAGGGTCCATTTTGATATCACTTAAGAAGTTACTGATGGGAGAGTAATGAAATTAAACAAACAATTTTGTACTTTTAATGAAGTTAGAGAGACATTTTGTGTCAATCGTTGCCAGTTCACTGGTAATAACGAAGAAGGGATTACCGAGATAGTGATTCCTTCTGTTGGAGAGCGCCGGACATGAACACAGAAGGTGTTGGACTGCTTCCTCTTCCTCCTCGTCCTACAGAAGTCGTTTGTGTAGACCCCTAGCCTCAAAGCATGTCTACCTATGAGGCAGTGTCCTGTAAGGACTCCAATTGTAGAGCTTATATTTTGCCTGCTCAGGGAAATCAACCGTTTCAGGTCTATGCTTGGCCATATTTGTTTGGTTGCTAGACAGGTACCCTGGTACCATCTAGGATTTGTTGATTCTAGAGCATATTGTTTGAGAAACTATTTGCATGTAGCAAGTGGCGTTCCTATGTTATGTCTTTGTCTAACAGTATGCAGAAGTTTTCCGTTCTGGGCGAGCTCATCGGCTTTGCAATTTCTCGGGATGTGTCTGCGGCCCGGCACCCAAATGAGGTGAATGTTGAAGTGTTCTGTCATCTCATTCAGAGGTAATCTAGAGAAATGGACTATTTGAGAGTTTTTTGGAGACAGACGCGAGAGATTTGAGAGCGGCGTGGCTGTCCGAGAAGATATAAAGTTTTCTTTGAGCCAGGATAGTGCCTCTTTAATCCATTACTTCTGCCTGGAACACACTATAGAAGTGTATCGTATTGTCTTCCAGGGGTCTCTCTTCTTCCCAAGAAGATCTTGAAGGAATTGAAACTTGGAAGCTATTATGGAATACCATTTTCGGGTGGTATAGTCTAAGCGATCTGGGATAGATCTGAAGTTGTCTAAGATAGTAGTATGTCTAGTGTTGTTACTGATCCGTTGAGAGGTGGTTCTTAGCCTTACACATGAGTTAGCTGCCACCATTTTGGAGAAGATGTCAAGAGATTTTAGGGTAAAAAGCACTCCCAAGGCTGCTGTTGGTGTTGAGCGAAGCGCTCCTGTGATGCACATATGACATACCTGATGACCGATGGACTTTGATGAGCTTATTTAGATATCATCTTGCCCAGTGCGGTCCACCATACGACAACTCCATAAATGAGTATCGGTCTGATAACCGAAGTGTATATAGCCAGTGGGTTATTTTTGGGGCGAAGCCTATGGCCTTTTTACAAGTAAAAAGCGCTACAGTAGCCTTTTTCACTCTTTCATCAATATTCGCCTTCCAATTTAGTTTTTGTCTAAAATGAGGCCTAAATATTTGGCTTGGTCGGAAAAGCTTAAGGGTATTCCTTTAATCGTGGGTTGGCTAATCTGAAGAATTTTTTACCTTCTCGAAAAGAGTATTAGTTCTGTTTTATGTAGGTTGACGTCCAAGCAATATTGCTTAGCCCAATTTGTTAGCCTATTTAGGGCATTTTGTAGGAGTTCCGAGAGAACTTGGGGATGTTTCCCAGATACAGATATTGCAACGTGCGTCGTCAGCATAGGCAATCAGCTAGAAAGGGGGTCGGCCCCTTAAAAACTTGTTTCTTTTTATTTTGGTAGATAAATAAGTGTTTAAATTGTTTTAGTGGATTATAAAATAATTTATTTTTGTTAATTATTTAGGCTCCTAGGTTATTTGTTTTTCGTGCGAACTAGTCGTGCATTTTTTTTTCTCTGAACGAAATAACTAATAAATCATTTTAGTATATGCTAACGTAGGTCGTTAGGGTTACCCATTAGCCACAATGTACCGCAAGAAGAAGAAATTATTTTACTTCATTCCATTTTCCAGTCATAGTCGGACATTACGTCACGTCGTTTCCGCCTAAACTGCCAAGAGTATGGAGTGTTGTGCCCACTCTTCGGAGCTGTTGCATGACCCCTTATATTTTCAAAAAATTAGTTATTTAAAGTTTGTTTCCCTAAACCTTAGGAGGTACCTAGTTGTTTTACTAATACGAGGGGTGCTCAATAAAGACTGAGAGTAGCGCTGTAGTTTGGGAACAACTGGCTCGCCGAGCCACCATTCAAAAGCCTGTCCAATTCTCAGTCGATTAGTGCAAACCCGAAGTGGATAGCGTGTTTTGTTCGGTTTTTATGCGGATTCGCCCCTAAACTTTTACTATTCCTGAATTTCATGAACAACGTTACGCCATAAAGTTTTGCGTTTTATTGAAAAATAACCGCGAAAGAAACCTACGTCGACTTAAAAAAAGCATATGGCAATTGTGTTATGGGTGAAAGGCACGTGTTTCCGATGGCACAAGGAGTATTTGGAAGGCCGTGAGAGCTGCGAGCTGAAGGGTGGTCCCGGCAGTTATGGTGTACACTCATACGATTCCAGAAGGCCGGACAGTTAATGCCGACTACTACATATCCGTTTTAAAGCAAATGATGAAAGACCACATCCCTAAGAAGCGCTCAGGGAAATTGGAAACTGCACCAAGACAACGCCAGGCCACACGTCGCGGTTAAGGTACCACCCGCTATATAGCCCCGACCTGGCTCCAAACGACTTCTTCTTGCACCTAACAGCCAAAAAGGACCTCAAAGGGAGGCGTTTTCTATCCGCTGAGGCGATTTTAAAGCGCCTATCTTCAAATGGCTTTGAACATGTCTTCGAAGAGTGGCAGAGGCCAGGCCAGGAACAGGTGTATAGCTTTGAATCGAGAGTATCTTGAACGTGATCAGTCCACCGAAGAATAATTTTGTATAATAAAAGTTTTATGACGTCACTCTCAGTCTTTATTGAACACCCCTCGTAACGTAAGCTTGTAGGCGGGGAGCGCCCATACAAGAAATTCCCGTCATCGCGCCGACTAAAAATTTAAATGAGGATACGAATAAGATTCGTCTTGGCTTTACCTTTTATTCCTCATTTAAGATTTTAGTGGGCGCGATGACGGGAATTTATTGTATAGGGGCTCCTGGGCTATTGATTATTGAATTTTGGAATTTGTATTATGACAACAAAATTTCTTGTAATGGATACTAAATATTTTTCTCTTAAATACTAAATTTTAGTAACAACATCGCTAACATTATCGATGACAAAACTATATTCCCGGACTTCAGACATGGACCACTCACAAATTATAGGAAAAAAGCATCGTTTTGTCATAAACGGATGAATGTTTTATTGGAGGGAGAAGACTTTATACGTTTTAAGGTAAGTTCACAAGAATTGTTGTTGTGTAAAAATCCTTGGTATTGTCAATATTTAATAAAACGTTAAATGAACTTACCTTTTTCAAAGCATCGGATATGGCAATACATTCAATCACATCCAGATTTCCAACACAACCAAGAGACACCCACCGTAGATCAACAGCGGCAGATCTCCAACAAAAGGAAGAACTTCATGTGGAGTCAGCATTTCTACACTGCAAACGATGTAAGAGTTAACGGATTCTCCAGATTCTTTGTTTTTTTTTTTAAATTTCGCTTACCTTCCAGTTTATCAGCAACCCAAGTCTTTCGTATGCCTTCACTGAGTCACTGTTCAGCTATGATTCCAGTTTGGCAGTAAAATATTTCCTCTCGATTGGTATGTTCTCCAGTGTGATAATGTCCTTGGGTACCGATCGTTTGCACAGATATGTTGAAATGACACAAGAAGGAAAAATTAGCGGTGCTTTTGCATTGACAGAGATCTCACATGGAACAAATGCTCGCGGAATGCGAACTCAAGCAACATACGACCGTGAAACTGAGGAGTTCATTTTGCATACTCCGGACTTTGAAGCTGCAAAATGTTGGGTGGGAAATTTGGGAAAAACCTGTACACATGCAATTGTGTATGCCCAGTTGTATATTCCCGATGGCAGCTATCAGGGTTTGAATGCTTTTTTGGTGCCCGTTCGTGATCCAGGTACACTTTTGTCGTATCCTGGTGTTACGGTTGGTGATTTGGGGGAAAAGCTTGGACTAAATGGCGTTGATAATGGGTATTTTAAGCGATATGGTTCGTGCAAGCGTAACGAGCAAGTTATTTATTTATTTATTTTTTTATCAGTTTTGTGATGTTCCATAATTACCGGATTCCAAAGGAGAATCTTCTGTCCAGAACTGGTGATGTAGATGCTGATGGTAACTTCAAGAGCAGAATCAAGGATAGTCGGAAGAGATTGGGAGCTTCCTTGGGTGCACTTTCATCAGGAAGAGTATCAATCTGCTGTAATTCCTATTTATTGTCTTTATTTGTATCCCCTTCGTCAACATTATGTTTGTTTTCCCTTCAGCCATTGCCTACATTGCATTGTCCAAAGCCATTACTGTTGCTGGTCGTTACTCGGCTTGTCGTAAGCAATTCGGGCCCGATGGCAGCTCCGAAGAATGGCCAGTTCTTGAATATCAATCCCAGCAATTTCGCATTCTACCACATCTCGCTACAGCTTACGCCATGAGAGTGTTCTCTCTCTGGCTGGGTAAAAACAGTGTCGAGCTTCAAATAAAAACATTCATGGGTGAAGATGTCTCCAGTCAGGGAATGGAAATTCATGGGCTGTCATCGGCAGCCAAGCCAGTTTGCACTTGGGCCGCACGCGATGGTATTCAAGAATGTCGGGAAGCTTGTGGAGGTCATGGATATCTTAAGTGTGCTGGAATCGGAGATTTGAGAAATGACAACGATGCTAATTGTACTTACGAAGGCGAGAATAACACTCTCATTCAGCAGGCCTCGAATTGGTTGATTTCGATTCGAAGAGGTGAGAATAATTTCGAGGAAGCATCGCCAATGGGTTCGGTTAGTTTTCTCAAGGATATGGATGCGATTCTCAAGAGCAAGGCTGATTTTGCCAGTGTCGACGGGGCCTTAAATGTAGATAGTAAGTATTGCCAGACGGCTGTATTTCGAAGTCTATTAAAGTTTTTTGTTTCCAGGTCTACTTCGTACATTGAATTGGTTGTGTGCCTTCCAGCTAGATGCCGCTGTAAGGAGGGTTGAAGACCTACAAAGGAGTGGATTAAGTCCTTTTGAGGTCCGAAACAACTCCCAAGTCTTCTCTGCAAGTACCCTATCGATTATTTATGCTCAGGTAACTATTAAACAAAAACATCTTGAAAAGTACTAAGAGTAATTATTTGTTTCAGCGAACAATCTACTACGTTTTCTACAAATTTGTTAGTGATTTGCCGGCAAGTGCTGAAAAGGATGTTCTCAAGAAGCTACTTTCTTTCTATGGCGCTAATTTGATCATCAAGCACTTAGCTCTTCTATTTCAGGTCTGACAATTTTCGTGCCACACTGTAAGACTTTCTGCTGACAACAAATAAATCTTCTTTGCAGGGCAACTACTTCCGGAACACGAGTCAAGCGGAATTTTACCATAAAGGCATTCTGAATTTGCTGCCTATTTTGAAGGATGAAGCTGTGAGTTTGATCGATGCCATTGCAACAACTGATTTTTGTTTGAATTCTGCTTTGGGAATGAGTGATGGAAATGTAGGTTCTCTCATGCAGAGTGTCTTAAGAAGTCCAATAAATTTGGCTTATTTTTTTCATTTTAGATCTACCTTCATTTGCAACGGTCAATTATGCAGGACCCAGGTGTACTGACACGTCCAACATGGTGGCGAGAAGTAACGCATAAGGAGTTTTTAAAGTCTAAGATTTAAGGATGGTCTAAGGTTTTTTTTCGATTAATCGGTATATAGCTTTTTGTTTGTTTGTGTTAGTATTCCCAGGTGATCCTTGGGGTTGAAATTGAGCACAAGAATGTATTTCTATGTTAAGGTCATCTTAATATTTCTTCTTTTTCCTTGTATACAAAATGTATGGATTGTTTATTCTTTGGATTTGGATAGTAGATAAATAAATATTTTTATATGAGATCTGGTTTACTTACTTACTTACTTAACCAGCTCCTAATCCATGAGGGATCTCTGCCTGAGAAATTGCAGCCTTCTATCGAGTACCGTCCCTCGCATGCACTCTCTAGTCGATAAAACCGAGCGCTCTGGCATCTGCAGTCACTTGATCCTTGTACCGTAGGTTCAGTCTTCCTTGTCGTCTCGAACCTGGGGGCTCTTAATAGGAGACTTTCTTGGCTGGGGAGTTATCGCCCATTCGCTCGATATGGCCGAGACAATGTAGTCGTCTTTTCTTGGCCTCTGCACTACATCCACATCGTGGTACAGCTGATATAGTTCGCTGTTGAATCTTCTTTTCCATTCGCCATTGTCTCATACGAGCCCGAAAATCGGACGAAAATCCTTTTATACTAATCGTCCAACCCTCAGCGCCGTAGAGTAGGACTGGTAAAATCAATGTTTTGTATAGCAGATACTTTGTCTTTCGAGTGAGGAGTTTTGAACCCAGTTTTCTTGCCAAACCAAAGTAGCAGCGTTTCGCTAGAGTAATTCTTCATCGGATCTCCACTAAGGTGTCATTTGTGGGATTGATGTTTGTTCCAAGGTAGGTGAACTCCTTAACTACCTCGAAATTGCTGCTACCAACAAGTGACGTTTTGTCCTAGGCGGTGGACAGATGTCGCTTTGTTTGTTGATAGCATGTACTTTGTTTTGTCTTCATTCACTTCAAGACCAATGAGTTTTGCCGGTTCTTCAATCGCTGTGAAGGCCTCAAGCACACCTCTCTTGGATTGACCAATGATGACTATATCGTCCGCATAGATTAAGAGCTGGCTGAATTTGTTGAAGATAGTGTTTTCCGTGCACACACCTGCCTTGCGCAGTATCTGCTCCAGGACTATTATGAAGAAATCACGTTACATTGCATCTCCTTGTTTAAGCCCGGCGCATGTTTGAAATAACTCGGATGAGCTGTTACCCATTTGCATTCTGCACTGCGTGTTGTTAAGCGTCATGCGAAACAGTTGGTAAACTAATCGCAATACATCGCATGAAATCGCTCTCATTTTGAAATTCCGACGCAGATTTCAAATTTTTTCGTAGATGTCTACGATTAACCTGTCGGAAAGGATACGGTAGTAGAAAATTCTTAGGAATTGTACGAACCGGAGAGAATTTTGCTCCGATCGGGTACGGTAATAAAGCTGCATAAGCTCTTTGCAATGAATGCTATCATAAGCAGCTTGGAAGTCGATGAAAAGATGGTGGGTTTCGACTTGAAATTCGTTGGTCTTTTCCAGGATCTGCCTCAGCGTGAATATTTGGTATATCGTTGTTCCATCTGGCCTAAAGCCACACTGGTACGTGTTGATTATTGTGTTGCAGAACGGTTTAAGGCGCTCACACAGTACGTTGGATAGGATTTTGTATGCAAAGTTAAGTAGAGAGTAGTTCTTGCATGTCATAGGATCGCCTTTTTTGTAGATGACCTTATTGCAGTCAGTGGGAATGCATTCTTCCTTCCACACTTTGTTGATAACCTGGTGCATGTGGTTCATCAAAACACCTCCTCCATATTTAAAGAGTTGCGCAGGTATGCCATCCGACTCGGCAGACTTTTTGTTTTTTGGATGAATATTTCTACCTCTTCTGTGCTGGGGGCTGGAACTGGGTCTTCATTGACGACTGGTCTTGTTTCTCTTTCGTCATTGGCTCGCTCGACATTATGCGCATTCAGCAGCTATTGGAAGTGCTGCTTGAAAACATCTACAATTCCCTGTGCTTCGGTGACTAGGTTTCCTTCACTGTCTCGAAGAGCCTGTGTCCTGGTTCTGAAACTAGAAGCTGATTGCTTCGACCTTTTAAAAAAACGTCGGGTGTTGTTCTTGGTCTGTGAGCTGGGAAACTGTGGATGCTCTTTTCATCTTTCGCACTCTTTTTCTCATTTCTCCTTTTAGGTCGGTACTCTTCTCTTCCTGCTCTTGTTTGCCATTTTCAGTATCTGCTGCAAAATTGAATTAATTTCACTTATTTCCCAATAGATGGGGCTGCGATCGGTGGCGAGAAATCGCAATATTGAAATTTCAAGAGTGTAAACGTTTAGTTTCATGGTTTTATAAATATAATTTATTTTTACTTTAAGCATGTCCGTATTTCTATTGTTCGGTTGCAAACATCTAACATTAAAATTCATCAAATGAAAACAAAATGATGGAAAGAACCAAATGTGTTCTTATCGTCTTTATCGGTTGCCTGCCAATTGTGTTAATATAAAATTATTCTCTATTCCAAAATGTGTAATAAAAATGTTTTAAATTATTTGCGTATTAAAAACTAAAGTTAAAATGTTTGATCTTAATAAAAAGTGTAAACAAGAAGACAATATTCATTTACAAAAAACTACGTTTCACTTTCATTTAGACCGAGAGCCATTTGTAGCAGCCTAACCATGCATTTCTGTTCTTGTACGTCAGTATCAACCTCGGAATTAATATCCTGTTCAAGTTTGAGTTTTTCTTCAGCCACCACCAGCATACCCTCTTCGATGGTTCCTTCCGAAATTAGCCGATACACACTGACATCACGGGTCTGGCCCATGCGATGGCATCGATCTTCCGCTTGTTTGTCATTGTACGGATTGAAATCGATGTCATGTATGATTGCTGTATCGGCAGCTGTTAGATTAATACCCATACCACCGGCTCTGGTTGACAGAAGGAACACAAATAGTTCGGAATCTTCGTTGAAATCGTCAATCATATCCTGACGCTCTTCAACGGCCGTACTTCCGTCCAGACGAAGGTATTGATGTCCACGAATTTCTAAATACCGTTCGACTATATCCAAGACCATCGTAAACTGGCTGAATATCAAGACTCGGTGGTTTTCTTCTTTCAGCTTTGGCAGTAGTTTGTCTAGATGTTTGAATTTACCTGAGTCGAGAATGAGGGAATTTGGAATTGTTACATCGTCGAGGCCCTACAGACAAACAAAATAAAATTATCTATTGAAGTTGATTGATCTTGTCCCGTCTTACATGCTTTTTACACATTTGATAAACTTGGAAGTCCGACATAGGAGCCAGCTCTTCGAAAATGTACTGTTCGTTTTTTTTTTTGTAACTAGCCGTTCGGGCCAATTGTTTGGCAAAGAATCGCAATCGTTCATCACTGAAATAGTGTCTCATGAGAAGCGGATGGTTGGCTGTTTTACGCATATCCATCATGATTGAGATGCCTGCCACATCGGCTGATCCACAAACCTCACCTCGCTGATTTGTATAGTATTCGACGAGTTCTTTGT
This sequence comes from Sphaerophoria rueppellii, assembly GCA_920937365.1. Classification (NCBI taxonomy): domain Eukaryota; kingdom Metazoa; phylum Arthropoda; class Insecta; order Diptera; family Syrphidae; genus Sphaerophoria; species Sphaerophoria rueppellii. The sequence continues at coordinate 7,419,086 of CAKKXW010000005.1, forward strand.
AGTATTCTTTTTGGGTCGTCGACATTGGAACTTTGTGCTGGAAGATAAAAAATCTATTAAAACAATTGCAAAGACAACATTTGTCAAGCCACTCTTACAATATACTCAGTTTTTTTAGGCAAACACTTGAGGACATCTTTCTTCAATCTTCGCAGCACAAATGGCTTCATAATCCCCTTGGCTCGGTCCACCTGTTCGTCATTGAACTGTGTAGAATCATCGTTCTCCTTTTTTCCTTTCTGTGGAGGAAAAACTGTTTAATGAATGACGACAATAACAATTGAAAAATGCCGATTACCTTCACAAACAACGTTTTAATATCATCAATCTTTTTGGCAAAGAACGACGGCATTACAAAGCACAACAGCGACATAAGTTCCAGCAGATTGTTCTGCAGTGGTGTTCCGGTTAGTAAAATCCTCATTTCAGCATTGATTGTGATCAAATTTGCATATCTAGCTGTGGTCATGTTCTTGAGCATGTGAGCCTCGTCAAAAACAACATAGTGGAGTTTACAAACGCGGAACATTTTTTTCTCCTCTGGACTTGAAGACACTAGGTTGTACCTGAACGAAAAGAGTGAAGGCATCAATTGAATCAGAAACTAGAGAAGCATATGACATACGTTGTTAGCAAGATATCGAATCCTTTGAAGCCTTCTTTAGCATAGCGTATTCGCATTCGACGACGTTCATCCTGATTGCCGTAATACTTTTCAACCACCAAAGACGGACACCATTTGTTTATTTCAGTTTCCCAATTGTCTAGCGTCGATGATGGCACAACAATGAGATGAGCTTGTTTTTGTAAATTATTCTCTTTGAGATAAGCTAGGAATGCAATGACTTGAATGGTCTTTCCCAAACCCATCTCATCAGCTAAAATGCCGTTCATTTTTTGATTATGCATTACCGTTAGCCAATTAAGTCCGATAATTTGATAGTCGGCCAGCTTGTACCTGAAAATTTGAAGTTAGTCAATCGAATCAAATGTGATTTGTGAAAAGAACTTACTCGCTTCTGAGCAATTTTGGTTGTTCTGTAATGCCAGCTCCAGCCTCAACCGCAGTCTCGAGCTTTTTTACCAATTTCTTGCATTTGGATAGCAATTCAGCGACATTGTTCTGTTTGTTTATGAGTTCTTGACAGTAGTTCAAAAGATCTCCATTCAGCACTTTGTTTGCCTGGACCTTTCGTCGTAAATCGCCCCAACTTGTAAACGGCCTTAACTCCAGAATTGCGGCTACCTTACGTTCGGAACAAGTCTTCACCGTCATTAACTCAGTTGCGCCAGCTTTGTTGAAAAAATCTAAAACCACTCCTCGCTGCTTTGTCATTCGATTGTTGGATTCGGTGTCACTCTCATCACTGTCATAGACCAGAGCATTCTGTTGCTTTTTGTAGCCATCTCTGGAGTCTTCATCGTCATCATCGGATGATTGTGACCGTCGTCGGGATTTGGGTTCGCGATATGTTCGAGCGTTGCCATTTGTTGAGGTTTTAGTTACAGCAGGTTGTGATGATTGGCCAGCTGATAAATTGGAACCGGCTTGACGTTGAGCTGCTTGTTGAACTTTTGGTTTAGCGTTTGCTTTGAGATAGATAACGGCCTGTGAAACATCCCAATTAGTTCGCACCAGCGAATCTTGTATATCCTAAAAGTACTCAATATTGAACCATATTCCATGGTATGGAGCTGAAAAACGAAAAGACAAACAAACCATTGTATCGTATTGTGGAGAAATTTTAGCAGCTGCGGCAAAACGCTGTTCCTTGTCGGCAACCGAAAGCTCTACTTTAGTTTTCTTTATAGGATTGTTAACCACGGACGAGGTTTCCGCGCCGCTATCATCACTGTCTTGCAGAACAGCAATGCGTTTCTTGCCCGGAATACGCTCTAAAAATATTCAAAAGAACCTCAACTCAATTGTGGACCAGAAAAAGTGATTGAAATCGGATTTACCAGCATCATTCGCTTTCTGAATACGAAATTGACGCAAATCATTGATGGTTGATTTTGAAACGGGTGATTGTGCCATCTTTTTTTCTCCTCGGTGATTTTTCCACGAATCGAAATTTTCTTCTATCTTGTGCAGTTTGATGGGGACGTTAGGTTTGGATTGGATTGAAATGAAATTTTAAACTAACTAAATAAAATTGTATGGAGGACAATAAAGCATGAATAGTGTGTTTTATGCTTTGTTTAAAAGAAGAATTTTTCAAGACGATTTAACACGCAGGAAGAAGTACCTTTCCTCCCTTTCACCAATTGTAAAACAGGAGCAGAACTTTTTAAGAAGAAAATTTGTTTCGTATTTTGTGTGATAAGTACGAAATAACAGGAGGTATGTTAAAATAAATCAATCAAATTTTAAAGTAAAGTTAGGTTAGGTTTGGATTGCAG
>CAKKXW010000005.1:7430571-7443150 GCA_920937365.1 Sphaerophoria rueppellii
AAAAAATTTTAATTTTTTTTTTGGATTTAAAAAAAATATTTTTAACTTTTTTTTCAAAATTCTGTATCTCAAAAACGGATCAATTTTAAAAATCTAAATTGGAGTATAATATGTATATTTACATGGTCTTGAAAACTGCATACCCAAATTAATTTTAAGATGTTTTTGAAAAATTTTATATATACAAAATTAATAAAAAAAAAAAACGGCTCCGACGATTTTCAAAAAAAAAAAAAAACAATAAATCAAGAATAAGGTTTGCCATTTAAATTTTTGGAATGAGGTACGAGGTACACTTTCAAATTTTAATTTTTTTAATAAATTCTAATTATTTTTATATATTAAGTTTTTTTTTTTGTGAGTTAAGTGTAAACTGTAAGTAAGAGTGTAATCAGAATTGCTTAAAGTATATCTCACTAACACTACTTTTTGCAATTTAAGTAATCATGAATATTTAGTTTTAGTATGCAGGAGGAAGTTCGTACGACCCAGTCGTGCACATTTTTTACTTATCGTCCAGCACTCGGCGCCGCCGTAGAGTAGGACTGGTAAAATCAAAGTTTTGTATAGCAGACACTTTGTCTTTCGAGCGAGAAGTTTTGAACCCAGTTGTTAGGCCCGAAGAAGCAGCGGTTCGATAGGGTAATTCTTCTTTGGATCTCCAATAATGTGTCGTTTGTGGGATTGATTTTTGTTCCAAGGTACTCCTTAACTACCTCGAAATTGCTGCTACCAACAGTGACGTTCTGTCCTAGGCGGTGCACAGATATTATGCTTTGTTTGTTGATAGCATGTACATTGTTTTGTCTTTATTCACTTCAAGACGAACGAGTTTCGTCTGTTCTTCAATCGCTGTGAATGCCTCGCACAGCTCTCTTGGATCGACCAATGATGTCAATGTCGTCTGCATAGCCTAGGAGCTGGGTGGACTTGTTGAAGATAGTTGTTTTCCGTGCACACACCTGTTTTCCGCACTATCTGCTCCAGGACTATGTTGAAGAAGTCACATGACAACGCATCTCCTTGTCTAAACCCTGCACATATTTGGAATAACTCGGATGAGCTGCTACCCATTTGCACACTGCACTGAGTATTGTTTATCGTCATTCGACACAGCTGGATCAGTGTTTTTGGGATTCCGAATTCAGACATCGCCACCATAAGCCCTTGGCAGTGGATGCTATCATAAGCAGCTTTGTAATCGATGAAAAGATGGTGAGTTTCGACTTAAAATTCGTTGGTCTTTTCCAGGATCTGCCTCAGTGTGCTCACACTGGTACGTGCCGATTATTGTGTTGCAGAAAGGATATGCCACGGTAGTTTTTGCATAACATCGGATCGCCTTTATTGTAGATGGGGCATATGGAGCTAATCGACCAGTCAGTATGGTGATGACCTGGTGCATGCGCTTCATCAAAATATCTCCTCCATATTTAAATAGTTCCGCTGGTATGCCATCCGACCCGGCGAACTTGTTAATTTTTAGCTTTTGGATGGCTCTTTCTACCTCTTCTGCGCTGGGGGCTGGGACTGGGTCTTCATTGACTGGTCTTGCTTCTCTTTCGTCATTAGCTTGCTTCATTTTGCAATTTGTGGACAATTTGTGGACATTGCCGTAGGTAATCATTTTCATATTTTCATTTGAAAGAAGAAACCAAATGTGAGCGCGAGAATGAGAGAAAAATGCAACAAGTCGCAAAATATTCACGAAAAACTGAATTTCGCGATCTTTTGACCACCATAACGTTTTAAGTCGGCAGAAGTGTTCCGTTTTTGGCGAGCTCATCAGCTTTACAATTTCCTCAGATGTCTCTGTGGCCCGGCACCCAAATGAGGTGAATGTTAAACTGTTCCGTCATCTCATTCAGAGATGATCGACAATCGTGGGACTATTTGAGAGTTTTGTGGAGACAGACACGAGAGATTTGAGAGCGGCTTGGCTGTCGGAGAAGATACGTATATCCTTGCAAAATATAACGTTTGCTTTGAGCCAGGATGGTGCCTCTTTAATCGCCAATTCCGTCTGTCTGGAACACACTACATTGATTGGGAAGTCTATATGATAGACTGAGATTCAGTTGTTTCGAATAGATCACTTCCAACGCCGTAATCGGTCTTTGAACCGTCTGTATAGATGTGTACCGTATTGACTTTCAGGGGTCTCTCTTCTTCCCAAGAAGATCTTGAAGGAATTGAAACTTGGATGCGATTATCGAATAGCGTTTTTGGGGTGGTATTATCAAAGTGATCTGGGATAGATCTGAAGTTGTCTATAAGATAGTAGCGTGACCGGTGTTGTTACTGATCCATTGAGAGGTGGCTCTTAGCCTTACGCATGAGCACCGTAATGAAGATATACACAAAAATCTAGCCCAAAAAATTATTCCGAAGATGAAACCTTAAATGACTGTATTATTAACTTGTTGCGCTCTATCTTTTTTCATTTCATCAAAAAGAATTTCCAGACAGCTCATTTCAAGCCCTCTTTTCCTTGGGTGGGTGCAGTCTCAAAAAAAGAAAAAAAGCAGCTGCCCTGTCACTTTCAATCATGTCGAAAGCCGGAGAACTTCTTTTGCAAACCATATTCATATAACCTTAGTCAATTGACATGAAGTAGGTACTGGTCATGTCAGAATTCAGTTTTAATTTAATAAAACAGAAAAAAACATCTTTGGAACGAACTTCCGTTGACAAAATGTTAAAAATCTAAAAAGTCTCAGGCTAATGTCATGAATCATGATCATGACAACATTAACTGAGTACGCACTTGGCTCTTCTCTACCCAATATTTTTCTTGTCAATAAGTAATTTTTAATTTGTTTCTCTTCTTGATTTTATATAATGCTCTTGCCTACGTACTTTTCAAGAGCACAACATTCGTGATCTTGAAAGTATAAATAAAAATAGTTTTTTTTTTAATTTTTTTTTCGAACGTGAGCAAATGTTTTCGTCAGTTAACCATAAACAAAAGAGATATGAAGTTGAATAATGTTTAAAGCAATTTTTGGCAAGGAATTATTATTTGTTTATATTTACATACATTCATGATGTTTTCGTTCACAATGGTCAGGGTTTTCAATGACGATTGAGGGATTCGACGGTACAGTGGGAAAGGAAATTATTATTTTTTTCGTACAAAAATATTAAATTTATTTAAAGCTTTTATTTTTATTTATTGATTTTCTATTTTATTTACAGATAATCCGTTGCAAACGAAAAACAATTTATTTATAAGAACTTCGAACAACAACTGTAGAAGATACTCATAGTTCTTAAATTATTAAAAAACAAAAACTAAAATAAAATAAAAAAACGAAAAACAACCAATTGTGATAAAAAAAAACTTTAGTGTTTTATTGATGTCATTTAAGGCATAAAATCTAATTCAAAGTTAACGTAAAAGTATTTAAGAGTAAATATTTTTTGTGTACATAATTATTATTAATGTAATTTAAATAAAAATAAGGACTTTTAAAAGGACTCTCATCACTTATTTATCTAAACCAAAGAAACAAGCTTAATTCAAATCAAAGCATTATAATTATTAAGAAAGTCGGAGTATTATATTTTAACCTAAGGATTCATTAATATTTAAAACAAAAGAGAGATTAAAAATTAAATAAAGCACTTAAAAATGTCTGAAAAAGTCGAGCAACATCAGAGCCAACAACAACAAGAACAAAAACAACATAACACCAATCTGAATCAGCGAGTCCATAAATCACCAGAGTTTCAAATGTCTGGAATAATGCCTGGAGGCATAACACGAGAGAGAAGTTTTGTTAGAACTAGCAATCATCAGGTTAGTTGATTTAACACACATACATACATACATACATATATTATTTTTATTGGAAACTTTTTTGTCTTGTCCTCAGAAAATGTCCCCTCCACGAGCCGATAATTTTCTTTTTAATTTTCTTGTGGTAGTTTCATACTCACTTTGGTCAACTCGGTTCGCTTACTCAAGTAAGCCCTGTGCCTGTTCCTAACTCAAGTTAACTCTGTTTATTTTCTTATGTGCAATACATATATAGAATATTTATATGGCAACTATTGAATTCGTAAGAAAAAACTTGAGATTTTTATCAAATTTGACATTGCGATGATAGAAAATAAATAAATAAATAAATAGAGTGGCTTACTTCTCATCAACAATTCTCTAGGTGCGTGTGAAGAATTGAGCTGATCTACAATTTTACGCCGATTCCGAACGGCAAAGTTGAGAAGCAGTTTTTCATGACAGATTGATACTCTTGGACGTTTTGTCAGTTCTTTGCAAGAGGCAGTGGCCGTGAAAGATGAAATAAAAACTATGGGCACGAGTAGGACTCGAACCCACGAGACGTTCTGCTTACCTGCCAACGCACCTAACCACTAAGCTACGGACACTACTCACAAAGGCTAAAAACACACCGAATCAGACAAGACTTTTTTTCGTCTTTCGACAAAAAATTGTGTCTGATTCCAACCCACACCGAGGCCGACAAAGCCAAATGTCTCCCTTCGAACATCAGACACGAATTTTCGTCGAAAAACAAAACGATGTCTTGTCTGATTCGATGTGTTTTTAGCCTAAGAATAATTCCGAATTTGTATTTTTATTGCTTACTGACTTAAGAAGTTAGACTGACTCAACCAAAGGTGATGCTAGTAAAGCGCACCATACACAGTTCAACTCAATCGTCAACTGAATCAAATCAAATGTAAATCAACCTGTGTGTGGCCTTGGCATTTCATCGATTTGACAGTTGAATGGTTGGTTGAAGAAAAATCAAAAGATTTTGATTTTTTTGAAGTTGAATATAAAGTCTTTCAACTAAATTGAACTGCATGTGGACGAGTTGGTTGATTTGCTGTCAAAATAACAGATGAGTTTAAAAGGGAGATGGGAAACCGAGCTGTCAAACTGACAATGCCTACAAGCTATGGATCATGCTGCGATAGTATGCGTGTTTTTACCAATACTATCACAGTGAATATGGTCCTTTCACCTCATTTTTGTTGCTGTTTTTTTTTCTCATTTAATCAGTAGAAGCAATGCGTTCCAACTCAGTCTATGCAGTGTGTGCTCGAACACAAACCTAGTTGACAACTCAGTTTACAATCGAGTTGAAATGTGTATGGGGCACTTAAACACACACCGAAGCGGACAAAATGTCCTTTTGTCTTTCGTCAAAAAGTTCTGCCGTATTCTACCCCACACCGAGGCTGACAAACACAATATGACGTGTCTTTGTCCGCTTCGTTGTGTGTTCCTCCTATATAACCTATACACCTGACACGTTTTTCTTGTCGATTTCTGATTGTTTGTCTTGTTCACTCTGGTGTGTGTTACTTCATAAGACGATGTATAGTTTTAGGTGCTGACATTTTATCCCGGACATTTTGTCTTCTTCGGTGTGTTTTACTCCTATACAACACCATATATTTACTGCAACCGACGAGCAGACAAGACAAGACGATTTAGTAAGACAAAAAGACGTTTTGTCCGCTTCGGTAAATGTTTACCCTTAAGAAATAATTATGATCATAAGAGGCTGACGATCGGCTTGGAACCCCGGAAATAGATTCAACTCAGGCCCAATGTTGTAGTTATAGTAATTCAAAAAAAATTCCCCTATCTCCCAATTTTACCCGCAAACATTTTTTGCGTGAGGATCTGTGAATTCTGTCAAACCATAAGAAATACATTGAATTTTTTTGACGTGTGATATAATTTCGTGCATTTGTAAGATTTTTGCTGTCAAGGGTTCTGTTACTCTTTAGAAGTTTCCTCCCCACTCCTTGAAATTTGACAGTTTTCACAAAAAATACCGAAAAAGTAAAAGAACGGACTTATTATAGGCAGGAAGACTATAGATAGACGTTCGTACAACACCGTAGGTGTGAATACCAAATTTACCTCTTTTTTGAAAGATGTTTTTTTTTTTTTGTTACTGCAAAAGAGTAGCCACTGAATTGAATAGTCGCTCATTTAATAATAAAATTATGTCATTTGATTCTCATCCCCTGCACTGATTAATTTAAATCAATACAAGTTTAGATTTGACTTAACGTTTTATACTTTATTGCACTACTAATTTTCATCTGCCGAAATAGCTCAGTTGGGAGAGCGTTAGACTGAAGATCTAAATGTCCCCGGTTCAATCCCGGGTTTCGGCAAATGTGGTTCTTTTTTATTTTTTTTTTGTTTTTGGTTCGCATTTTTCAACACTTTTTCATGAGTCACGATTTTCAAAGCAATCAAGGCAGAGTACCAACAATTTGCTTCGAAGGGAGCGATTTTATCATTAACTTTGATATTATTGTAACATGCTCTAGCTTTTACGTCTATATTAAAAGTGAGGGCTAATTAGCTCCAATTTAACTGTGTTTATTGATGTCGATGTGCCTCATTCACTTCCTCACTAAGTGAGGAACACAATAATTGTTTTCTTTGTTAAACATTTTTCCATTTAACTATTTACCATTGAAGTAATTTTACTGAATCTATAGATGATTTTTTTTTAACGATTTAATGTTCATGGGATGTGTTTAACCGTTTGCAATTATTAATCGTTTTATTTATTAAGTTAGAGCGATGAAGAAAAGGCATCATGCCCATGATGAAACTGATAAATCGGTAATAGGGATTGGGGTCGGGAAGCCTCGAACACTCAAACTGGTTTTTCTGTTTGTAAAAAATATGCAATAACTTTTCATACTTAAACTTACATTCTTCCTGAAGCACGTTCTTATTTTGAGTAGATAGCGACTACAATAATTGAAGGAAATAAAGTGTCGATTGTGGTCAAACTCGGATTCAAAGAATTCGCTTTATTGATTTGTTTGTTTTAAACCAGATATCTCTCGATGCAAATGTTTTTGAATGAAATCGAAGAAGAATCGTTGGTATTAATTTTCATATTTGGCTTGGGGGACACCAGATTTCCCATTGACTGGTCTGTCTGGATTGGTTTTCGAATACCCAACTTTAAGCAAATTTATTTTAATTTCGGTTGGGTTAGGTAAGGTTAAGTTAAAGTGGCTGCGGATACAGAATCCACACACTAAGGCCAAAAGAACAGGCCCATTGTTATACTCTGATACCACATGAATCTAGAGAATTGCTTCTTACCTACTAGTCGAACCATTTTGAACTTTTATAAAGCGAAGAAGATATTTGATATCTCCTCACTAGCCAGTTCACTGGGATTATCATAAAAGTACTCTCCCAGATGAAGTTTGCGTCTTAGTGAAAGAGCAGGGCATGTGCAGAGAAGGTGAGAGATTCTATCCTCTTCTTTTTCGTCCATACAGCTCCTGCAGAAGTCATTTGAGGCTACACCAGTCGTATGTCGTAGCGTGTCTGTCTAAAAGACAGTGTCCCGTAAGGACACTAAGACTAGCTAATATGAAATCTGCTTTGAGATAACAAGTCTTAAGAGCGCTTCAGGCCAAGTGACGGCCATATGAGCTTTGTGGATGCGCACGTAGGGAAATTGAATCATATACAGACCTTATCGCAAAGGCTGTTTCTTTTAGCAAAAGTTTGCATGTTGCTATCGATATACCTATCTTTCCCTTTTAGGTGAGATAGGTATGACGGTTCCATTTTTAGCGAGTTCATCGGCTCTACAATTTCCTATGATGTCTCTGTGGCCCGCTGAGGTGAACATTAAATTACTGCGCCATCTCCATTAGAGATGATCGACAATCGAGGGCCGTCTGAGAGTAGGTTGAGACACCGTCGAGAGATTTGATAGCAGCCTGACTGTCTGAGAAGATGAGGCGTTGAGTCTTATAGCTGTACTTCCTGCCACTTGTTTGCTGAAGATGTCGGGGGGTGTCAGATGGAGGAGTGTGTCTAACGCTGCTGAGGGTGTGGTTGTCAGTGCCCCACTTATGCACATACATGCAGTGCGTTGGAATCCGTAGTAAATAACTTTCTCCAGTGCAGTTCAACATACTGCAACCCCGTACATGAGTATTGGTCGGATGACCAATATACGAGGTTGAAAACCCTATTTGCTTCCTATGGCTTTCTTTCAAGAAAAAAGAGAGCTACAGTAGCTCTTTTCTTAACTCTTTCTTGAATATTAGGTTTCCAACTTAATTTCTTGTCTAATATCAGACCAAGATATTTGGCTTCATTGGTAAAAATTAGTGGTACACCTTTTATTGAAGGAGGAACAATTGCTGGGACTTTGTATTTTCGTGTAAAAAAGACGAGGTCTGTTTTTTTCAGGATTAATATTAAGTCCACAGTGATCAGCCCATCTAGTGAGCATATTAAGTGCATTTTGGAGGAGGACTCTCAGGGTATTAGGATGTTTTCCTGTGACGGTGATGGCAAAATCATCGGCATACGCCATCACTCTGTAGCCTTCCTTCTCGAGGGATATTAGCAGTTCGTTAACTACTATGTTCCACAGGAGAGGGGACAGAACACCACCTTGCGGAGTGCCTCTGCTGACAGACCTCTTCGTATAAAAATCCCCGATGTTGTAGTTGATGATCCTGCTTTTAAGCATTAGATTAATCAAGTCACAGAGTGAGTAGTATTCGAAGTTCAAGGTCGTCATCGTCATAGCAAATGTGTCAACGTTGTTGAAATCGCCCTCAATATCCAGGAAGGCAACCATAGTAAATTAATTTTGGTCTAGGGAGTTTTCGATAGTTCTTACAAGGCAAAGCTGTTTCTACCGATTTCCCTTTGCAATAAGCATGCTGAGACATCGATAGTCTCTTATCAATGCTATTACATATCCATGGATATCGATCAGTCGTTCCAGAGTTTTGAGAATGAATGATGATAGGGTAATAGGTCTTAGATCTTTAGTGTTGACATGCGAGCATTTTCCCGCCTTGGGGATGAATACTACCTTTGCTTCTCTCCATCGCTGGGGTTTATAGACCAGTTCTAGGCATATTTTGAATATCATCATAATTTCAGTTAAAACTAGTTAACTAGTCAATATCAATAATAGGAATGATTTAATGTTTTGGACAGAAAACAATAAAAAATCGAATTTCTTGCATGGTACGTTACATTGCCACATCCATCTTTCTTACGGTAAGTGTTCCATAGTGAAATAGCCAGTTTCATTCCTCCCCTCAAACAATTCGCCCATAATACTGGCGCTTCTCATGGCCGTCACTTGACCTAAAGCGCTCTAAGGACTTGTTATCTTAAAGCAGATTTCATATAAGCTCCCTAATAGGTGTCCTTACAGAACACTGTCTTATAGGCGGACACGCAATACGACTTGGTGAAGCTTCAAATGACTTCTGCAGGAGCTGTAAAGACGAGGAAGAAGAGGAAACAATCTCCCACCTTTTCTGCACATGCCCGGCTCTTTCACTAAGACGCAAACTTCATCTGGGAGAATACTTTTATGATAATCCTAGTGAACTAGCTAATAAGGATATCGAGGCACTCAGCGCCAAAACGGCCTAACCCTCATTTTCAAAAAAACCAAACTGACTATGCAGATCGAACCACAATCTTTTGAAATGTATGTTAAAAAAAACTCCCTGTGATATCGTATAGATTTAAGTGAATTTTTATGGGGAAAACTGTTTTTCGTCTCTATGAAATTCAAAAATTGTTAGATGCCAAAACGGCCTAAGCTGCTCTTTCTGTTTGTAAATAAACCCCTTACTATTAACCACAAACAAAAAAAAAAAACAGATAATATTTATCAAAGATTAATAAAAACAAATTAAAATATTTGAAGAACATGTTTTTTTTTAATCCTGTTTTTCTCGGTACGATTTTTTTGGGCTTAGGCCGTTTTGGCGCTGAGCGCCTCATATCTTCAACGCTTTATAAAAAGCTCAAAATGGTTAGACTAGTGAGAAGAAATTTTCTAGATTCATGTGGTATCACATTGGGCCTTTTATTTTGGCTTAATTGTGTGGATTCTGTATCCGCAGCCACTTTTACCTAACCTAACTGGCGCTTCTAGGAATGCCCAACTTCGGTCGTACTCTCAAGTATAGAGAATCGTTATTACCCGTACTACGCGAATGTGGAACTCCTTTCCACACCCTGTCTTTTCAAATCATTGCAATGTTCAGGAATTTAAGACCAATGTACACCGGCACCTCCTTTCCAACCCCTTTCCTCCTTCCTAAAGCACTCACTGTGTCTCTGGCATAATAAGTGCATATAAAACCCCTGGAGTGTATCCGAATTATAAAAAAAGAAGTGTTCATTTGATAGTTACCAGATTATTTTCCTATTTTTCAGAACATCAACAAAAGACGAAGTCTCGCTTTTAATGTTCAAACTGGCATGCAACCGAACCAAATTCGAACAAAACCCGGAATGGATATTTATCGACCACCAAGTAGGTTCAAATCATTGATATCATATTAAACAAACAAAAAAAACAACAAAATTATGTCTACTCGCATCTTATTGTTATTTTTTAAAATCACTTTTCACTAATTTTGGTGTTTTGTTTCTGTTTATTCTTCTTTTTTCCATGATGTTCTACCACCTACCGCCTACTGTATTATTGTGCACGGTGTTTTGTCAAATTCAATAAAAAATTAAATGCACATTTTATTACTTTCATCATTTCACTTTTGATCGCACTTCATTCAATACAACACAAAATTTTGTTAATTTTTGTATAATTCCATCAAAAATACATACAACCGACCAAACACTCACGAAATATACAGACATTCGACTCGATGGTAATTCCTTGAATAATAATAACGCAAACAACAAATTAAACATTCATGCCCAGGAATTCACCATGAATCGAGCACAACAACAACACCAACAACAACAACAACAACAACCGGGTGATCATCACAATCCTCGGTACGAACTAATCCAAGGCAAACAAATTTAATTTTTCGATTTCGATTTTTTTTTCTTTCTCTTTCTTTTGGCGCTTTATTCGGGGGCGTTTATATTCTTCCAGAATTAAACTACAACTTACAACATTCTTCCAGTTCATCGATGGTCTTCCCAGCTGGTCCTGGGGGAGGTGCTGGTGGTGGCGGCAATACTATGCTGGCCCAACAAAAGTCCAACGCTAGCATTCACCAGCAAATGCAGATGGCAGCAGCTGCTGCTGTTATGGCTGGACGACGTGCTGCTGGATTGTCGGTAGGTAGTATGCCATCGAAGGGTATTCATCCGGGTCAGAGGACCATTTTGGTAACACATCCAATGCAACTGAACAACATGGGCGGGATGTCGGTGCCATTGCCGGGGTCGCAGCATCCTTTGGTGAATTCGCCCTCAAGTGGAAATATATATCACGTGAGTTGTTGTTCAAATTGACATGCAAATTCGATTTTAAAATTCACTGTTAATTACAGACCACAGCAGGTTCGCAACGTGTCAAGTTCGCAGCTGAACCGCAGAAAATGCACAACAGCAGCGGTCATGTGAAACACAATCCTCACATGAATAACAACGGGCAATATTTGAACAACAACAACAACAATAACTCTCATATTAATGGTGGTGATGCTTATGCTCATTTGTTGAGTTCAAATCCGTTGCAACGATCGAAATCGCTCTCGTCGGCTGATGCACTCGCTCGGGGAATTGCCGGCTTGGGACTGGCATTGGGCAGTGAGGTGACTGATATTGGCCAGTTTCCGCCGGAAATTCAGGGATTGATTGACACTGCTGTGGAAGACCCAAATCAGCTGAATTCAAGGTGCTTGATGGAACTGACTTCTCATTTTATCAAACGTGCTGTTGAAGGCAGGAGGTTTGCACTGCCAATATCAAGGTTGTGCTTGACTATCATTGCTAAAGAACAGAAGGAGACTTTCTTGGAGGCACTTTTGAATACGTGCAGACATTGGTATCAGGAGAGAGAAAAGGTAAGCATCCCGACACAATGAGATCACATTTAACGTTTTTTCATCTGTTCCTACAGCTTCTGTATACGATTCAAGGCATGAAGTCGCCGTCTCGTGTGCGTTTCACAGCCTTCATGGCATTTCTAACCGAAATGTTTTGCCAACTGAAAAGACGTCAGTTGCAATTACGTACCCAATGCGATGGTGCACCGCCACCACTTGTTTTGCTCACTTTATTGGCAAAGTGTTGTGAAGACTGCGTCACACCCCCAGTTAGATCATTGTCTGAGGTGGGCTAAGCAATTATTTATTTTTGTATTTTGAAATGTGTAATCAATTTTTTTTCAGATTGAATGCTTATTTTTCGTCTTAACATGCATCGGAAGAGATTTGGAACAACAACTTCCGCAGCAGCTGGAAGTGTTGTTGTCGTTGGTGCGTGACGCTTTCTTAAATGCAAGCGATTCAGCGCCAGCTATACGTCGAACTTTACTACAATTAATCGAATTGCAAGCATCACATTGGCAACTGCCTGGCAACACTGTTCTCTACTATTATCCATCATCGAAGTAGAAACTATCTACTATCTCTCTTTTTCTCATTCATGTTTTCACACTTTTAAAAACATTTTTAAAACGCATTTATGTCAGATGCATGCATAAACAAACATATTTAACTATATTTTATTTAATTTTCTAATTTATTGCTTTATTTAACTTAATAAAATAAAATTATTAGTACTTAGGGATATATAGA
>CAKKXW010000005.1:7477672-7489174 GCA_920937365.1 Sphaerophoria rueppellii
CTAATCAATTAAAAAGCTTAACTTCCCTTAATAATTTTATTTGTTGTTTAACTTCGAACTTACAGAACCCAGAAACAGCCTCATATTTTCATTCATTATTTATAAACTAGTTACTTTTTTTTTTTTCTTTTAATCAATTTTCCTGCTCGTTCTCATAAAATTTTGTCTTATAATGCTTTTTTTATTTAAATATCTTTAAAAATCTGTTATTTTTATAACATAAACTTTGTAATTTTTATAATGTATTTTTAAGCCATAAATGAGACCTCGTCTCAAGGCTTATTTTTAATAAAAGAATATGAATATGAATATGAATATGAATTTTTCCAATACCTTACCCCAGTGTGGGATATGAAGATTCGCACTTGATGTCCAAATTTTAGAGGGCATAGTCGTATTCCTTTTTTTTGTAGTGTCCGTAGCTTAGTGGTTGTTTTTAAGCAGCACTTCGAACAGCTGCTGAATGCGCAAAATGTCGAGCGAGCTAATGACGAAAGAGAAGCAAGACCAGTCAATGAAGACCCAGTTCCAGCCCCCAGTGTAGAAGAGGTAGAAAGAGCCATCCAAAAGCTAAAAAATAACAAGTCCGCCGGGTCGAATGGCATACCTGCAGAACTCTTTCAATAAGGAGGAGCTGTTTTGATGAACCGCATGCACTAGGTCATGACCAAAGTGTTGGAGGAAGAAAGCATGTCCACTGACTGGTCGATAAGCTCCATATGCCATATCTACAAAAAGGCGTTCCGATGTCAAGTAAAAACTACCCTGCTTACTTTTGCATACAAAATCCTATCCAACGTACTGTGTGCGCGTCTTAAGCCTTTCTGCAAGACAATAATCGCCACGTACAAGTGGCCTTAGGCTAGGCAGAACATTGAAAGACCAAATATTGACACTAACACAGATCCTAGAAAAGACCAACGAATTTCAAGTCTGCATATGATAGCATCCACCACCAAGAGCTTATGATAGCGATGGATTCGTGTTTCCGAACAAACTGATCCAGCTGTGCCGCATGACGCTTAACAACACGCAGTCCAGAATGCAAATGGGTAACAGCTCATCCAAGTTATTTCAAACATGCGCGGGACTCAGACAAGGAGATGCGTTGTCATGTGACTTCTTCAACATAGTCCTGGAGCAGATAGTGCGAAAGGCAGGTGTGAGCACGGAAAACACTATCTTCAACAAGTCCACCCAGCTCCTAGGCTATGCGGACGACATTGATATCATCGGTCGATCCAAGACAGCTGTGCTTGAGGCCTTCACAACGATTGAAGAACAGGCGAAACTCGTTGGTCTTGAAGTGAATGAGGACAAAGGAAAGTACATGCTATTAACAAAAAAAGCAACACCTTCTCCACCTCGTAGGACAAAACGTCACTGTTGGTAGCAGCAATTTCCAGGTAGTTAAGGTAGGTGACCTTGGAACAAACATCAATCCCACAAATGACACCTTAGTGGAGATCCGAAGAAGAATTACGCTAGCGAACCGTTGCTACTTCGGTTTCACCAAACAACTGGGTTCAAAACTCCTCATTCGAAAGACAAAGAGTCTGCTATACAAAACTTTGATTTTACCAGTCCTACTCTACGGCGCCGAGTGCTGGACGATAAGTAAAAAACGGGAATTGATACTGGGCACTTTCGAGAGAAAAATTCTTCCACGGATTTTCGGTCCCGTATGCGACGATGGCGAATGGAGAAGAAGGTTCAACCGAGAACTGTATAAGCTGTACCAATATGTGGATGTAGTCTAGAAGGCCAAGAAAAGACGACTACATTGGCTCGGCCACATAGAGCGAATGGACGACAACGGTCCAGCCAAGAAAGCCTTCTCATCCCAGCCCCCAGGTTCGAGACGACAAGGAAGACCGAACCTACGGTACAAGGACCAAGTGACTGCGGATGCCAAGGCGCTTGGTTTCGGCGATTGCATGCGAGGGACCGTTCAAGATGAGGGGCTGCAGTATCTCAGGCTGAGATCCTTCATGGAGACGTGAGACGGATAAGTAAGTAAATAAGTAAGTGGTTAAGTGCGTTGACTGCTAAGCAGAACGTCGTGGGTTCGAGTCCTACTCGTGCCCATAGTTTTTATTTCGTCTTTCACGGACACTGCCTCTTGCGAAGAACTGACAAAACTTCCATGAGTATCAAACTGTCATGAAAAAGTGCTTCCAACTTTGCCGTTCGGAATCGGCGTTAGATTGTAGGTCCCCTCAATCTTTACAAGCACCCAGAGAATTGTTGATGAGAATAAGCCACTTTGACCTTGGCTCTTCAAGAGCTGTCGTGCCACTCTGTTTATAGTCTTATACCTTAAGAATTACAGGGGGTCAAAGGCGCGACTCATCTTGTGCAAAATCTTGGAGGAGGGATTTTTCCAGGAATTTAAACGACTGTGTCCAGTGTTATGATAACAAAACCGCAATGATCATATCTCTATATCCACAAGCAGACATGAAAATCTCCCGATCAATGTTGATTGTGAATATCTAGATGTGGTTATCAGGCTATTGCTACTTGACATACGGAGAATTAAAGTGACAAGATGCCACTCCTGAGATACCGCTTGAAGGGTGAGGACCACAACGAAACTGCTTACAAAAACTGATATTTGACAAATACTCACTCAGAAACTCCAGTCTCAGCACAGTAATCTTCTCATATCGAACTGGTTCCAATTGATGCAATCTCAATGCTTCACCTTTATATCCACTCTCCAAATAAGCCTTTTCTATCATCTCCTTGCTAATTACTCCCGGCTCAATTTCCGGGTAAATAACTTGTGTCATCATGTCCATTTTTCAGCTTAGAATGTTAACAAACGAATCTTAAATGTCTCGGAACTAAAAAAGAAAAGAAACCAACAGAAATCAAGCCGAATGTTGTTTGTTTTGTTTGGGTCACCATGCATCGTACCTTGTGAGTCTTGGCCAAGTAACCAAGGCTACGGTCGTTAAAGAAACTTCTTAAGCTTTCTAGTGCGTAAGCGCCAACTAACCACCACACCGACCCTTCTTCGTGTATGTTAAGTTTCAGTTGGAAAAGAAGTTCTGACCAGCAGGTGCAGAACATTAAATGTTAAGTACGTTCAAATCGGATCGGATTATTGCTAAAAGTGCTGTTCCCGTCTTGTTTTCGGTGATTCAACATACAAAAAAAACGAAACTAAATAAAAGGCAAAAACTTGTGCTGAAATAAAAATGTTTTGAAGTTGAAGTTCAAATCAGTTTTCAATCAGAATATTGAAATTTTGTGTTTTTTTTTCCTTTTTACATATCAAAGTGAATTCACCTATAAAGTCTGCTATAAGTCAGCGAAACGAATCGAAAATTAATTGCATCTAATCGATATACCTCCAAGAATTATTCGAGTAAGAAAACATGACGGCCGGGGAGGGAGTTTAAAGAAAAAAAGAACGCGATAACATGACATGGCAGCCAGTCAAATTTTCATTTTGAATTCGAGTCTTGATTAAAAGATTGTGTCGTTTAAAGTCGCAAACTAGTCTGTCGTTCTGATTTGGGACAGCAGCAACCAAATAAACCTTCAAAATCGAGTGCGTGTGTCAATCAAAGAACCCCCTAACTGGGTCAGACACATTATTAATTTATTTACCAACGCGGATTGTAGTGGATTCGTGAAAGAATGACAACTTTTCTTTAAAATGTCAAACGAACTTTCTTGGTTTAATCTTACTTCTTCTTATAAAGGGTGTGGAATGGATAATAATTGACTTTAAATAATCAGTTTTGGGGGACGGCAAACATTCTTCGAAGGGGAGGAATTTCAAATTTCCTAATGGGTGGGATTATTTTGACTGTCTTGAAGAAAAACGCCATGCCACTGTGCTTCGTGAATGAGGTCTTAATGCTAACGAGAATGAAATACAGCTGCAATCAAACGGTTTGTATGTCAAAGTGGTAAAAGGGAAGTACGTGAGGCGGAAATGGAAAACCATTTTTCGTCCTTGTTCATAGAGGACTATCTTCAAGGACATCTTTGGTTTATTTTTTGTCGCATTATGAGGTTACAAAGCCGGATGTAGAGAGAAAGCACACGGAATGCATTAATTTTCAATTTTTGAATTCCTTTTTGAAGAAATTGAAAAAGTCCATCAAAACCGACTCAAATTATTTCCTTCTAATTAGCTTTTAGGCTAAGACAGACATGCTTGGAGCCGTGTTAAAACTACGAGTGGAATAAGTTCGTGTCCAAATAACAAAATTTTCAATTTCGACGCACGCAATGATTCCACGTTAAGATTCCTTCAAATTAAAGATCAAAGAGTTCCATAAGCTTCGAAAATTCTTCGTAGGATTTGCATCAAAGTGTCGCTTATGGGGTTCATTTATGTTGATTCAAAAGTAGGTGAACCCATCAATATTGATGTTTTGTCTCAGTTGGTTGGTAGATTAATGTTTTGTTTCTTAACTATACTCACTTTAACCCAACAGCTGTCGAATGTTATTCAACTTCTAAGAAGGCCTCAAGCAGAGCTCTTGTTGAACTACGCATAGTGTCGATATTGTCAAATTGTTGTCAAGTTTTGTGATAATCGGCAGAAGGGACCCAACTGAATATGTATTCTGCAAAAAATGAACCGAAGCAGTCCGAATTAGGCTGAAATTTCGCCGATTTTTAATTGAATGTTTCACTGAAATACCAGGCGCCAATAATGAGCAGTAGGGCTATTCTGTTTTTGTTTTGCAAAAACCGCACAGAACCAGGCCGAATTGTTATCGCTTTATCATTGAAAATTTCACTGAAATACCTACTTACTTACTTACTTATCTGGCTCACAATCCATGAAGGATCTCAGCCTGAGATACTGCAGCCTTCTATCGTGAACGGTGCCTCGCATTAACTCTCCAGTGGCCGAAACCAAGCGCTCTGTCATCCGAAGTCACTTGGTTCTTGTACCGTGATGAGAAGACTTTCTTGGCTGGAGCGTTGTCGTCAATTCGCTCGTTGTTGCCGAGCCAATGCAGTCGTGTTTTCTTGGCCTTCTCGACTACATCCACATCTTGGTACAGCTCATACAGTTCTCGGTTGAATCTTCTTCTCCATACGCCATCGTCGCATACGGGACCGAAAATCAGTCGAAGAACTTTTCTTTCGAAAGTGCCCAGCATCAATCCTCGTTTTTACTTAGCGTCCAGCACTCGGTGCCGTCGGGTAGGACTGATAAAATCAAAGTTTTGTACAGCAGACACTTTGTCTTTCGAGTTAGAATTTTGGAATCAGTTGTTTGGCCAAACCGAAGCAGCAGCGGTTCGCTAGGGTAATTCTTCTTCGGGTCTCCACTAAGGTGTCATTTGTGGGATTGATGTTTGTTCCAAAGTAGGTGAACTCCTTAACTACCTTACCTCGAAATTGCTGCTGCCAACAGTGACGTTTTGTCCTAGGCGGTGGACAGATGTTGCTTTGTTTGTTGAAAGCATGTACTTTGTTTTGTCCTCATTCACTTCAAAATCAACGAGTTTCGCCTGTTCTTCAATCGCTGTAAAGGCCTCAAGCACAGTTCTCTTGGATCGACCGATGATGTCAATGTCGTCCGCATAGCCTAGAAGCTGGGTGGACATGTTGAAGATAGAGTTTTCCGTGCTCACACCTGCCTTGCGTACTATCTGCCCCAGGACTATGTTGAAGAAGTCACACTACATCGCATCTCCTTGTCTAAACCCTGCGCATGTTTGAAATAACTCGGATGAGCTGTTACCCATTTGCACACTGCACTGCGTATTGTTAAGCGTCATGTAGCACAGCTGGATCAGTTTGTTCGGGATCCCGAATCCAGACATCCCCATCATAAGCTCTTGGCGGTGGACGCTATCAGCAGCCTAAAAGTCGATGAAAAGATGGTGGGTTCCTACTTCCGACTTGAAATTAGTTGGTCTTTTCCAGGATCAGCCCCAGTGTGAATATTTGGTCTAGTTCAAGATGTTGGATGCGTGCCTTGCGCATTTTTGGCTTGGCAATTCGAACATCTGGGAGATCTTTCGTCTTGGGAACCTAGTGCTACTTATCCCCTTATTACAAACTGCAGTCACTTAGTCGGAAGCCGTTGTCTGTTGTAAATTCGTAGAGGCCGTGCTCACTAACTAATCTTCCAAAGATGTCTTCCTTCCCGATTTTTGCATTGAAATCTCCGAGTACGATTTTGACGTCGTACTCTGGACAGGCTCCGTAGGTTCTATCCAGGAGGTCGTAAAAGTCCTCCTTGCTTGACTCCTCGGCATCATGTTTTGTAGTGTGGCTAATTGGCTTGAAATCCATGACTTTCGATCTAAGCCGATTCCCCACGACGAATCCGGATCCAAATATGTGCATTCTTTGATGACAGCTGTAATAAATGTCACAGTTTTTCCTTTTCATTATCCCCGATCTTATCTATCGTATTTCCTGGATCGCAGTAATATCTGCCTTATACTGCGAGAGGACAGATTCAAGTTTCTGAGTTGCACCTGGAGTGTAGAGTGTTTCCACATTCCAGGTACAAACTCTCTATGCATAGTCCGTTGTCGTTCCGGGTCTGGTTACCATAAGAGGAGGGGCATTATCCGAGGCTGGTGTCTCTCTCATAATGTTTAAGTTTTTTTTTTACTGTGGAGGGGTTGTTACCCCCTCGCACTAACCTCCAAATTTGTTGGGCCGTTGATAAGGTGCTTGTGTTTCTCCGTTTTCCACACGTTACCACGAGGAGGTAAAGTAAGCACTTGGTGTGTAGGAAAAATTATACCATACTCCCACAGATCCTACAACACCCAACCACCCAAATACCAGGCGCCCATAATCAGGAGAAGGGCTCATTCTGTATATATGTTTTACAATAATTGCACCGGATCAGACCATACTTTACCGGAATTTCGTCGTATTTTTACTGAATATTTCACTGAAATACCAGGCGCTCATAATGAGGCAAAAATTGAATTGAATCAAGACGACTTTTCGTCAATTTTCCATTAAAAAATACACCGGCCATATTTAGCAAATAATTTTGTAACTCCAGAGTTACAAATCCCAGATTATTAATCGGGACAAAGACAAAGACATTTTTGCATCGCCAGCTTTATCGCAAAAGGTATGAATCCCCCAGTATTATTTTCCGATTTTGGTTTTCGGAATTATTGAATACTAGGGGTATTGTACAAATAATCTTAAATAATGTAAGTAGTGTCCATGGCTTAGTGGTTAGGTGCGTTGGCTGCTAAGCAAAACGTCGTGGGTTCGAGTCCTACTCGTGCCCATAAAGTTTTTATTTCATCTTTTCAAGTGTATTAATCTGTCATGAGAAAGTTCTTCTCAACTTTGCCGCTCGGAATCTGCGTTAAATTATAGGTCCCCTCAGTTCTTCACACGCACTCAGAGAATTGTTGATGAGAGTGAGCCACTTAGGCCTTGATTTTTCGAGAGCTGTCGCGCTACTCTGTAATGTAATATACTTATTATGCTATTTTACCAGTCTCTCGTAATTTTTTCCTATTCCAATACCTGCACTTTAACTTCCACACCTTCCACATTTGATCAGTTCGGCGTTTTTGTAATCCATAAGCCGGTTAATAGCTTTCTTGTCACGAATGTGTCAAATACTGACTTCTTGTTAACTTTTGTGAACTGTAGACTATGAATGCCGGTTAAGGAAGGAGTCTTATTCTTCGCTTATCTCTGTTTTTATATTCTTTATACTCAAATTACACATAACACAATGTTCATACTCTGTTTACAATAGTTAATTATTACCGTTAAATTTCATGTTGAAATCGATCACAAGCAATTATCTCATGAATAGATTATAAATCAATGTTTTATCAACGCAAACAACTGTAAATAGCCCGTTTCATTTATACTTTTGTATAGTGTCAGACTCAGTCTGCTGATAAAATACCTACCTTTCTGCCTCCATGACCTGAATTTAGTTTTTTTTTCTTGTTGTTAATTGCAGTACAAACAAGGCGCCATAGCTTAATGTTTCTTGTTTTGTTTTAGTATTTTTTTAATTACTGTTTTTTTGAAGTTTCAAAGGATAGGACTTAGGTTAAACAAAATCGCAATCAATGTAGTGGATAAGCATGCAAAATGCGTTGTTGGGATTTGAGAAATAGAGAACTTATCGAACCAACTATTTTGGAATTCCCTACCATCGAAATGTTTGGTCAAAATCTCGACCTCAAAATTGTTTAAGAATGCAAATTTGCAGGAGTATTCATATTCACCCAATTTTGGAACTTCTGTTAGTACATGTTCCATTGTTGGGCGACCTTAAGACAACAAGGTTCTAACTAACATTTTTTTTTTTTAATTGAGTTATAGATTGTATCTAACTAAAACGGCCACGCTCTTTCATTTGCCGCTGTCCAAATTCGGCTCTCTTTTAGTTTTTGAATTAGTTCAAGAAATTCCAGGCAACTAGGTTCTATTTACACAATCTCAGGTTGAATTTAACTTCACAAAGTTCAAACAGGCAGATAGAACCTTGTACCCTTGTAAGAAAACACAATATTTTGGTAAATAAAACTCCGTTGAAATCCATGTAGATAAGTGCGTATTATCCTTAAGGCAAACTAGGCATGTGCCTAGAGGCACGAGGCAACAAAGGGACGCGCCAGCGCAATGATTTTTAATAGTTGCAAATAATGGGAGTTCATACGTGGTTGTTAAAGTAGCAAACTTATGAATTCGAACCACACTTGCCACTTTCGTTTAAATGAAAATCGGTCCTGAGCAACTTACAGTACCTACATAGTATTTGACTTTCGGCAATCGACTTAGCTTCCTTTAATTTTTGTATCGCCTAATTTCTTGAAAAAGTTTTACCCCTTAAAACTCGGTTTATTGAAATCTTAGAACTCATATTTCAAATGAGTTCTAAGTCAGTTCCTTACCAAGTACTCTCGCGTTAGAACATCGATTTAGAACTTTGTTGAAGTTAGAACTTCGATAAAATTAAACCCTAGGGGGTTTAGTGCCCTGAAACTCAGTTTATTTAAAATTTTGTTTTTCCAACGAGCGAAATGAATTGAATTCGAAATCATTTTCGGAAAATAAAGTAAAAGAGAATAACGGATGACGTTCGTATATCGTCGCCCATTATTCTCTTTGGATCGAATATTTGATGATTTCCTATTTATGAACGATAACTTTGAATACGATGCGAACGTTATGGTGGAAGAACGGCGTTTTTATCCAATGTCAATACGTGTCACTGTTATCTAACACATGGGACGACACCGAATTTTTTTTCGGCGCTTCCGTTTAATAAAGCAAACATTTTCAGCGGTCCTTCAACTGGTAGCAGAAGACCTGGAACATCTACAGCTTATGGTGGCGCTACGGTCCAGGTCGGACCAGGGCCTCACCCAAAAAACTTCTCCAGCCAGCTCGGTCCTTGGCTAGCTGTCTCCAGTTTCGCACGCCAAGTTGGTTCAGGTATGCTCTACCACCTGTGTGCTCCACCGGAGTCGCGGTCTTCCTCTTCTGCGACGTCCTCCCGGGTTGAATTCGAAGACTCTACGGGCCGGAGCATTATTTTCCATTCGCTCAACTTGACCCAACCATCTAAGTCGTTGGACCTTTACTTTTCTGGCAAGGGCAGTGTCGCTGTACAGCTCGTACAGTTCTTGGTTGAATCTTCGTCTCCATTATCCATTAATGCAGACAGGACCGAAAATCACTCGAAGAATTTTTCTCTCAAAGCAGCCCAAAGCGTTTTCATCAGATGTTGTCATAGTCCATATCTCTGAACCATACATGAGGACCGACATGATGAGGGTTTTGTAGAGTGTCACTTTAGTTGCTCGGGAGAGGACTTTACTACTCAATTGCCTTCTAAGTCCAAAGAAGCAGCGATTGGCAAGAGTGATTCTTCATTTGATTTCAGCGCTAGTGTTGTTGTCTGAGTTGTTAGCGGATCCCAGGTAGACAAAGTCTTTAACTACCGCGAAGTTAAATCTGTCTATGTTGACGTTTGCTCCAAGACGTTGATGTTGGTAGTCCTTTCTTGTCGACAGCATTAACTTGGTTTTGCCCTCGTTAACCGCTAGACCCATCTTCCTGGCTTCCGTCTCAAGACTCACAAACGCTCCACTGACATCACGCTGTGTTCTTCCAATTATGTCAATGTCGTCTGCGTATCCTAGTAGCTGGACGGACTTTTGAAAGATTGTGCATCGGGTGTTGATGTTGGAGCTTTGCAAAATCCTTTCAAGAATGATGATACAGACGGATAAGTTTTTCTGGGATGCCAAAACTAGACATTGCTCTATATAATTGGTCTCTATAGACGCTGTCATACGCGGCCTTGAAATCGATGAAAAGATGGTAGGTATCGATTTGAAGTTCCTGGG
The DNA here is from genome assembly GCA_920937365.1 of Sphaerophoria rueppellii. NCBI lineage: Eukaryota > Metazoa > Arthropoda > Insecta > Diptera > Syrphidae > Sphaerophoria > Sphaerophoria rueppellii. Next base: position 7,488,022 of record CAKKXW010000005.1, read on the forward strand.
TCTTCTCCAAGATCTGCAGTAGGGTGAATATTTGATCGATGGTGGACTTTCCGGGTCTGAATCCACACTGATCTTTATCTGGTTGTTGACGAAGGGCTTCAAACGCTCACACAGCACGGCAGACATAAGATCTTATAGGCGATGTTAAGGATACTTATACCTCTGTAATTGGTGCAGTTCAGGGGATCTCCTGTCTTGAGGATGCTGTGGTTCCATTTGTCGGGCATGCTTTCCTCTGACCAAATTTTGCCGATGAAGTGGTGCTCCTAACCAAATCGTCTACAGCTGCATTGTACAGTTCGGCGGCTAGCCCGTCTGCTCCAGCGGCTTTGTTCGACTTAAGGTAAGATATCGGTATCTTCACGTCGTCAATGTCGAGTGGGTGGCCTTCTGCACCCAAATTGAATGGTTCTCTATTGCTGGTGGAGTTTTGCTCGTCATCGCCATTAAACAGCTTGGAAAAGTGGTATTTCGATATCCTCAGCACTGACTGCGGTTCCACTACGATGTTCCCATGATGGTTTCTATAGGCTTCAGTTTGGGGCGTATAAACCTTGGAGGTTTGTTTCACCTTTTTGTAGAACTTTCGAACCTCGTTCCTGTTGTGACATCCCTCTATCTCCTCGATCGCGCGCTTCTCATGCTCTCTTTTTTTCTTTCTGAGAAGTTTATGCTCGTTATCTCTCGTTGTCTGCTCAAAGAGCTCACGAGCTGCTCATGTCCTTCTGGTGCCATTACCCTACTTACAATAAATTTAAAAAAATTGTTTAGGGCCCTCATTTGAATTTTGCACACAAGCCCTTGCCAAGTTAGCTACGCCACTGAAAAAAAAAAACATTCAAATCGTATGAGCATTGTGATTGCATTACCATTTGTTTCTTCATTGTCAAAAGTAGTTCACGGAAGACCATACTTCTAGGCCATAGACCAAAATACAAACAACGAGATATGCATCTTCTTATTGGCTTTATAGTTTCAAGGAAAAAGTTTAACAAGAATTTCGAAGAAAGTTTCCGCATTTGTGTTCCCGAACACACGTTTTAAGTTTACTCCCGGGATTTGTTAAAAAAATTTAAATAACATTCATCCCATTACCGTGGTCTTCCTGTACTCGTCGAGCACTCGAGAAACTCGTCTGTTGCTCTCTATTGCT
>CAKKXW010000005.1:7526394-7537863 GCA_920937365.1 Sphaerophoria rueppellii
GTGATAGAGCTCTTAAGTATATACTTGTGAATGCCTTGAGGCGTTTCGAATTTTGTTGTATCTCACTTTGATTTTTCTTTGATTTTCTTTAAAGAAATAAGCGATATCAAAAAAAAAAAAAAACTAATGCATTTCATTTGAAAGAGTGATTTTGAGATTTTTGTTTAGTCAATTTTTTTCGCATTTAAAATTTTCCATTTTTCCATTTTTTTTTTATACTTTTTCTTGCTTTCCAATTCCACATCACAAATTTTCCAGTTGACCTTTGAAAACCAATGAGTTTTCCGAGTTCCTTTCGAAAACCCATTTTTAAATTTTCCAGTTTTCCATTTGAAATTTTCCAGTTTTCCACTTGCAAACCAACGTATCCACAATTTCATGCAATTTTCCATTTGAAAACCAATGAGTTTTCCGAGTTTTTCATTAAGAACTTTCTATTTTTCCATTCGAAAACCCATTTTGAACCAAAAAAATTCCAAGCAAAAAAATCTAATTTTCGACCTTTGTTCGGTTTTTCCAGTTTTCCCACTTTTCCATGAGGTTTTTCCAATTTATTTTTTCACAGAAATCATCACTGAATACAACAGTATCAACCATGAAAATTGCACAAATATCTGTTGGGCCATTTCGGAGTCTATAAGAGACATACAAACAAACACACATCCATTTTTATATATATAGAGAAGAGATATAGAGATTTCGTTTTTTCAACGAGCGAAATGAATTGAATTTGTAATCATTTTCGGAAAATAAAGTAAAAGAGAACGGTTTGAACGTTCGTATATCGTCACCCATTATTCTCTTTGGATCTAATATTTGATGATTTCCTATTTATGGACGATAACTTTGAATACGATGCGAACGTTATGGTGGAAGAACGGCGTTTTTATCCAATGTCAATACGTGTCACTGTTATATAACACATGGGATGACAGCGATTTTTTTTTCGAAGCTTTCGTTTAACAAAGCAAACATTTTCAGCGGTCCTTCAACTGGTAGCAGAAGACCTGCAACATCTAAAGCTTATGGTGGCGCTACAGTCCAAGTCGGACCAGGGCCTCACCCGGACAAATTCTCCAGGCACCTCGGACCCTGGCAAGCTGTCTTCAGTTTTGCACTCCACCGGAGTCGCGGTATTCCTCTTCTGCGATGTCCTTCCGGGTTGGATTCGAAGACTTTACGAGCCGGAGCATTATTTTCCATTCGCTCAACATGACCCAACCATCTAAGTCGTTGGACCTTTACTTTTCTGGCTAGGCCAGTGTCGCTGTACAAGTGTACAACTCGTACAGTTTGGTTGAATCTTCGTCTCCAATCTTTAATGCACACAGGACCAAAAATCACTCGAAGAATTTTTCTCTCGAAGCAGCCCAAAGCGTTTTCATCAGATGTTGTCATAGTCCATGTCTCTGCTCCATACATGAGCACCGGAATGATGAGGGTTTTGTAGAGTGTCACTTTAGTTGCTCGAGAGAGGACTTTACTACTCAATTGCCTTTTAAGTCCAAAGAAGCAGCGATTGGCAAGAGTGATTTTTCGTTTGATTTCAGCGCTGGTGTTGTTGTCTGAGTTGATAGCGGATCTCAGGTAGACAAAGTCCTTAACTACCTCGAAGTTAAATCTGTCTATGTTGACGTTTGCTCCAAGACGTTGATGTGGTAGTTCTTTCTTGTTGACAGCATTAACTTGGTCTTGCCCTCGTTAACCGCTAGACCCATCTTCCTGGTCTCCGTCTCAAGGCTCACAAGCGCTCCACTGACATCACGCTTTGTTCTTCCAATTATGTCAATGTCGTCTGCTTATCCTAGTAGCTGGACGGACTTTTGAAAGATTGTGCCTCTGGTGTTGACGTTGGAGCTTTGCACAATCTTTTCAAGAATGATGTTGAAGAAATCGCATGACAACGCATCACCTTGTCTAAAACCTTTTTTGACATCAAAAGCGTAAGTTAGGTTTTTTTCCAACCATAATGGAACAGCGTGAATTTTCCATTGTCATCTTATACAGACGGATAAGTTTTTCTGGGATACCAAAACTAGACATTGCTCTATGTAGTTGGCCTCTATAGACTTTGTCATACGCGGCCTTGAAATATTGAAGTTCCTGGGTCTTCTCCAAGATCTGCCGTAGGGTGAATATTTGATCGATGGTGGACTTTCCGGGTCTGAAGCCACACTGATAAGGACCTACCAGGTTGTTGACGAAAGGCTTCAAACGTTCACACAGCACGGCAGACATAAGATCTTATAGGCGATTTTAAGGAGACTTATACCTCTGTAATTGGTGCAGTTCATGGGATCTTCTGTCATCAGGATCGGGCATACGATGCTGCGGTTCCATTTGTCGGGCATGCTTTCCTCTGACCAACATTTTGCAGATGAGCTGGTGCTCCTAACCAAATCATCAACAGCTGCATTGTACAGGTCGGCAGCTAGCCCGTCTGCTCCAGCGGCTTTGTTCGACTTAAGTTAAGTATCGCTATCTTCACGTCGTCAATGTTGAGTGGGTGGCCTTCTGCACCCAAATTGAATGGTTCTCTATTGCTGGTGGAGTTTTGCTCGTCATCGCTATTAAACAGCTTGGAAAAGTGGTATTTCCATATCCTCAGCACTGACTGCGGCTCCACTACGATGTTCCCATGATGGTTTCTATGGGCTTCAGTTGTGGGGTGTATAAACCCTGGAGGTTTGTTTCACCTTTTTGTAGAACTTTCGAACCTCGTTCCTCTTGTGACATCCCTCTATCTCCTCGATCGCGCGCTTCTCATGCTCCCTTTTTTTCTTTCTTAGAAGTTTATGCTCGTTATCTCTCGTTTTCTGCTCAAAGAGCTCACGAGCTGCTCGTGTCCTTCTGGTGCCATTACCCTACTTACAATAAATTAAAAAAAAATTGTTTAGGGCCCTCATTTGAATTTTGCACACAAGCCCTTGCCAAGTTAGCTACGCCACTGAAAAAAAAAAAAACATTCAAATCGTATGAGCATTGTGATTGCATTACCATTTGTTTCTTCATTGTCAAAAGTAGCTCACGGAAGACCATACTTCTAGGCCATAGACCAAAATACAAACAACGAGATATGCATCTTCTTATTGGCTTTATAGTTTCAAGGAAAAAGTTTAACAAGAATTTCGAAGAAAGTTTCCGCATTTGTTTCTTTCGTTAACTAGCTTCTGTATAAGGGATCTAGACTCTTATCGGTTTTCCAAACTTATACTTACCGCACGCACTATATCCCGTCTAGGTCAGAACAAACAAATTAACTTTGGCTATTCACATTCTCCTGTTATTTATTCAGAGCGCCTCCAGTTCACTGAAATATTAAATATTAAACAAATATTGTGGAAGGTCAGGCGCCAGCTACATGCTGATTGCGTTCTTAGTTCCTCTCCCGGTACCTACCTACTTATAAATGCGTGTCCTTGTTATGGGAAAGTTATTAAACTGACCAAAACGCACGCTTGGTCCTTACGTAGAAAACACGTGCCTTTAATAGCTTTTTTTTTACTAAAAAAAAAGGCTCGTTACCAACAAAACAATCTGAAAACAATCAAAATATGAATCGATACATTACATTAAGCCAATTGGGTGATGGAACATATGGAACTGTTGTCCTTGGCCAGCGAAAGGATACCGGCGAAAAAGTAGCCATTAAACGTATGAAACGAAAATATTATTCATGGGAAGAGGCGATGAACCTGCGCGAGGTCAAGGTTGGTATTAATTACTCTCTCGTATTTGTTATTTATATTATTTTTATTTTGGCGTGAGAAATTCACCATGTGTTGCTATAACATTACTTTGAATTGCAGTCATTAAAGAAACTATCACATCCGAATATTGTTAAATTGAAGGAAGTAATTCGTGAGAATGACACACTATACTTTGTGTTCGAGTATATGAAAGAGAATTTATATCAGATGATTAAGGACCGGGACACACATTTGCCGGAAAATACGATAAAAAGTATATTATTTCAGGTGAGTTCATTTGATAAGGATTTGTTGCTTTTTTATTGTCTTAGCTAAATGCGGCTCCTTGAAAAAGTTTGATAAAAAACGCACTGCATTTATTTATTTTTCTCCACATGAGACCAGCGATTTTGCTTCAAAGCCATCTGGAAGAGGGAAATGTGATAATATCGTAATAACGTCCCAACAGACTTGGTGGTAGGTAGAAATGGCTGTCCCACTTCCGTCTAGGACATAATTAGCGCTGAGTGCGCCGTTTTGATACCATACCTAATGAGATTCTAAAAAGATTTGGATGGGTTAGGAAGGATATATATATCGCACGTACAATTCTCTACATACTTCTCTACACTACGGCCTATTGGCTTATAGTGCCATCTAGTTTAGGATAGATGAAGGGGGCGCTAGGGCCAATTTGTGTTATTGAGGTATGAGATCATGCCTTTGATCTTGAATTCTGAGAGTTCCTCAATACCATTGAAAAATTCTTTACCTAAGTGGAGTGCTCTTTTCCTAGCCAAGGCCGGGAAGGGCAGAGAAAGTGTGGGACCGTTTCCTTTTAATTCTGGTCCTCACAGCTACGGCAGACGGAAGTTATGTACTTACTTACTTAAGGTGGCGCTACAGTCCATTCGCTCTAAATGACCGAGCCATGTGAGTCTCTGGACCTTGACCCTTCTGGCTAGGTCCATGTCGTTGTACAACCCGTAAAGTTCGCTGTTGTATCTTCTTCGCTATTCCCCTTCAATGCACACCGGGGCCAAAGATGACCCGAAGAACTTTCCTCTCGAAAGAAGGAAGTTATGTGGTATACCCAATTTAGCCGTATGCTCTCTTACAGGCCAATGCCCTGTGCAGGTAGCGACGATCATGGCTATGTCATGCTTTGGTTTGGAAATTAAATTGATTGATTTGGGTTAGTTGTAGGCGGGCTAGATTGTCCTAGATATAACGCAACTCGTTAAACTATTCCACCTCTGATTTGCTTCTGATGTATATTTGGTCAAGAGTTCCTTGAGGGCATCTTTGCATTGCTGGAGCAGTTACGAGGATGATAAAGTTTAATCAATGGCTTTAATAGCTGCCTGACTGGCTGTTAGTATAGCTAGAGCTACATTTAGGTTCTGTCGAATATCTTTAAGATCTACAAGCTTCCTTTATCGCTAACAATTCTGACTGGCATACACTGGCAAAATCGGGAAGTCTGTAGGATTTTGAAATCTTAAGAGATTCACAGAAGACACCTGCACCTACACCGCATTCCATCTTTGAACCATCCGTGAAGATAGTTGCGCCGAAGTCTTCCCTCACATCGCCTTGCTCCCAGTCGATTCTTGACGGGAGCAACACTCTAAACTTCTTTGAGGTGTTTAGGATAGGGATGCAGTAATTGGTGATTGTAGATAGGATGTCTGATGGTATCAGGCTGGTTTGGTTGCAGTGCCCGTAGGATCTGGTTTTCCAGCAGTCTATTTCTTTGAGTCTTAAGATACTGCAAGACACCTGATATTTTTAATTTTTTTAGAGGTCAATCGGAAGAAGGTCCAGGATGACGTTAAGTGCATCTGTTGGCCAGGACCTGATTGCCACTGATATCCCTATGCAAGCATTTCTCTGCACCTTTGTAAGCTTGTTTACTATGTAAGCTTTGCTGAGAGCGAGCCATCACACAATGGATCCGTAAACAAGTATAGGTCTAACAACCGCTGTGTACGTCCACTTGATAATTTTTGACTGACGGCCCCACTTTTTACCGAAGGTTTTTTTTTGCAGGCGTAGAAGGCTACGCACGCCTTTCTCACCCGTTCTTCGATGTTGAGCTTCCAGGTGAATTTGATGTCAAGTATTACGGCCAGATATTTGGCACTGGCAGACAGTGTTAATGATTGACCGTTTAGCAGAGGTAGAGTGAAGGGTGGTACTTTGATTTGGGTGGTGAAAAGCATCAACTCGGTTTTGTTGTTAACACCTAGTCCACAGCTCGCGGCCCAGGTGCTTACTTTCTTCAGAGCCATATTAGTGATTTCGCTAATCACGCATGGCGTACGCAACCGCTTTTACTCCTCTACTCTTGAGTTTCACAAGAATGTTGTTCATGATCAGAAGCCATAAAAGAGGAGACAGTACACCTCCTTGGGGTGTTCCTCTGATGACATATTTGGTTCACATGGAATATCCTAATTTTGGTTGAATCCTTCTGTTACTTAGCATGCATATTATCCACCTTTTGATGTAGTCCTCAACACCAAAGTCGTTATTGAAAGCTCCTTCCACGTCTAAGAAGGTAGTTTAGGTATATTCCTTGAAATGGATCGTGTTTTTTATCGTTCTCACTACCTCATGGAGAGCAGTCTCTGTGGATCTACCCCTCATGTAGGCATGCTGTAACTTAGATAGGGGACAACTTCTCAGTCTCCTCCTTATGTAAATGTGGGATTCTATATAAAAAGTTGACGTTGAAGTGACGGACGTCTACCCAAAAGTCGCGTAATGGAACTTGGTTCCATAAACAAATCATGATCAAATAGAAAACTACGACATAGTGGATCCGCTGGCGGCGTTTCCAACCGTCTGTCTGTCAGTTTTAGCACTACCTCTATCCGCTACCACTGGCATTGGGTTGATTTGGACATGAGTGGTTCGATGAAATTTGCCACATGCTTTGCTTTAGTTTCTCAAGAAAATGAAAAACACATTTTAATGAACAAATTTTATCACCTTCTTTTTTTATTTTCAGGTTTTGACGGGCTTAGCCTTCATGCATCGTCACGGGTTCTTTCATCGCGATCTCAAACCCGAAAATCTTCTCTGTTCTGGCCCGGACCTTATAAAAATCGCTGATTTCGGTCTAGCAAGAGAAATCAGATCAAGACCTCCTTTTACGGATTATGTGTCAACTAGATGGTAGGTTAACAATTCTCAAATCCTGTAATCAGCTGCTAATGAAACAAAACATTCTTATACAGGTACAGGGCACCGGAAGTTCTCCTACATTCAACCCATTACGGTAGCTCGATTGACCTCTGGGCCATGGGTTGCATAATGTCTGAACTCTATACTTTTCGACCTCTTTTCCCCGGAAGCAGTGAAGTCGATCAACTTTTTAAAATCTGTTCTGTTTTAGGAACTCCAAGCAAGGTTCTATTAGTCTAAGGACAATTTTGAATATGAGTGATACATCTTTTTTTTTTTTAGAATGATTGGCCAGATGGACATCGACTTGCAGCCACAATACATTTTCGTTTCCCAGACTGTGTGAAAATACCTCTCAACAACATAGTCACCCGAGCAAGCGCATCGGGCCTTCAACTTCTTGAAGATTTCCTCTTCTACGATCCCGAACGAAGGCCCACAGCTCAGCAAAGTATAAAATATCCCTATTTCCATGCAGTCAAGCGGGTCTCACCAGGCAACTTGAACGGCATTAAAAACTATAAATACGTCACTGCGTCTTCTGTTCTTCCAATTATGAAAGATAAAATCCATCATCTGTCAACTGAACAACTCAACAATACTAAAAACAATAACAACAACAACATAACCAACAGCAATGCCAATTTAAGAAACATCGTCGAAAACAGTCAAGCGATCTTAGTTCCCAAACTAAGTTATCTTGTTAATCCCGAATCTGTCAAAGGTGACAATGAATCGATAAAAAGCGGATCGATACGTTACAGTGCGATTCTAGCGCCATCAAGTGATATTTTCCAGGGAGCACTCACAAAACGTGAGGAAAATTTGGGTCCAACAGAATCGATAAATGACATTTATCTCAATCGAAATATTTCACAATTGTTCGGTTTGACAAATCACCATCCGAATGTGTCATTTCATCCGTCAAAAGCTCAATTGGGAAATGGTAATCTGAATTCAGCAAAAAGTTTTTCGATTTATGATACTGTCAGTATGAATGCTCGCAATGCCAATATGCAGAAACTGAATGGTTTCTACGTTCAGCGACAGCCTCCCGAAGAGAGTAAAGTGTACAATTTGTTTTCGAAAGCCCCAGCCAAGTCACAAATGCCAGCGATGATAATTAGAAATACTTATGACAGAGGTGATGGGGATGATTTCCTGCGGAATTCGGACAATCTGTCAGCGAGGAGTCGGGTTAGTCTTGCAAATGGGCGTATTGTTGAACCACCAAGCAATAGAAGTGTCATAAGCAATTGGGATAGTTCGGCTGGGGATGATTTAGACACAATTTTGGGGTAAGTTTGAGTTGTTTTCTAATCTCGGGCTTATAATTGAAACATTCTTTCTTTAAAGATCAAAAATCAAATCATCAACAAAATGCCGGAAAAACTCAAATGCAAAAGCCAGCCAATTACTCGAAGATCTGTTTGGTCACCTGTCAATGGATTCTGACATAAGTGACAACAAGTATACGAACAATCTGTCATTCAATAGTAATGCACTCCATCAACTATCAACGAGACGTAATTCAAGTATCCAAAATGGCCGATCGAATGATCATTCAATGTCAACTGGAATTAAGGACAGTTTGGAGGCAAACAATGGCAGCCGGACCGATTCACTGTCAACAAATGCGTAAGTATTTTTTTTTTTTGCAATCTATTGAGAATTTGCACATGAACATCTAACTCATGCTGTCATTTTATTTTGAATTTCATGTTTGTTATGTGACGTCAATTGTGTGTGAAAATGAATATTTGTGTAAATCAGTGATATGTCGAAATGTCCAAATGATCAAGAAGAAGATTTTCAATTTTGGCCAATCAGGTATTGTTGTTGCAGTGGATTTAAAAGTAAATTTATAAGAATGAGCTTTTTTAAGTATCTCTTATTGGTAGAAAGATTATAGATTAGTAACCAAACAGCACTAGAATCATAGCTATGACTGCACGTGTGGACACGCAGTAAACATTAAACGGGGTCTAAGCAAGCATGATTTTGAACAATCGATTCAATTTTGCCAAATTCCAATTTCAACAATATCTATTTGACATAATTACACCAAAATGTTTTCAGAAATCTAAAAAACCATATTTTCTAGCTCTTGATTGCAGCCGCATGTGTACCAGATGCCTTTACATAATACTAAATCATCAGCTAAGAAAATAATTGCGCCTGTAGATGCGCAACACTTTCAAAGCAACACATATAATAGCATGCTTAAAGGAGAAGTCACATTATTTCAAATGATCATAGTTCAAAGGCTTGTAGTTTTTTCTTAAGTTTAAAGCAGATCCTGAGCTTACCGAATCGTGACAGATCTCACGTTTCATGCAGAGAATAACGGAGTTATGTTAGTTCTTCTTGCATCTACAATGACGTCTTTGTTGTCAACTCATTATTACTTATCCACTTATGTTCGCGCTACAGTCCAAGTCGGACCAGGGCCTCATCCCACAAACATCTTCAGCCAGCTCGGTCCCTAGCTGTCTCCAGTTTCGCACGCCAAGTTGGTGCATGTCCTCCACCACCTGAGTGCTCCATCTGAATCGCGGTCTTCCTCTTCTGCGAAGTCCTTCCGGGTAGGATTCGAAGACTCTTTGAGCCGAAGCATTATTCTCTTTTCGCTCTACATGACCCAACCATCTAAGTCGTTGGACCTTAACTTTTCTGGTTGGGTCAGTTACGCTCAATAGCTCGTATAACTCTTGAATCTTCGTCTCCATTCTCCATTAATGCAGACAGGACAAAAAATCACCCGAAGAATTTTTCTCTCAAAGCAGCCCAAAGCGTTTTCATCAGATGTTGTCACGGTCCATGTCTCTGCACCTTTCATTAGGACCGGGATGATAAGGGATTTGTTGAGTGTCACTTTAGTTACGCCAGAGAGGACTTTACTACTCAATTGCCTTCAAAGTCCAAAGTAGCAACGATTGGCAAGTGTGATTCTTCGTTTGATTTCAGCGCTGGTGTTGTTGTCTGAGTTGATAGCGGATCCTAGTTAGACGAAGTCCTTAACTTCCTCCAAGTTAAATCTCTTTATGCTGACGTTTGCTCCAAGACGTCGATGTTGGTTGTCCTTTCTTGTTGACATTAACTTGGTCTGCTACAGTAACCGTTGGGCCCACCTTCCTGGCCTCCGTCTCAAGGCTCACGAACGCTCTACTGACATCAAGCTGTGTTCTTCCAATTATGTCAATGTCGGCTGCTTATCCTAATAGCTTGACGGATTTTTGAAAGATTGTGCATCTGGTGTTGATGTTCGAGTTATGTACAATCTGTGGCCCCGAACAAGTTTTAACACGAAATTTTCAATTCTGTTCATCCGAGCCTCGTTAGAATAGTAATGTAATGGTGCCGAAGAAACTGCCTCTCGAACACCCGAATTTTCTCCATTTTAGATGGAGTAACATTGAACCACACTGTACAACCATAAACGATCATTGGCCGTATGAGAGCCATGTAGCAAATTATCTTCTCTCTGGGGTCAAGCCGACTGCTGTAAAACACGAGCTTCGTCAGATCGAAAGCTCCTCTAGCCCTGACCAGAGCAGCATTTTTTTTCGCAATATAACTACTGATACAGCCCCAGATACCGAGGTACTTCACTTGACTTATGCTCGTTAATTGTTGTCCGTGAGGCCCAACGATGACCATCTTGCGTCAATTCTTGCTCGTATCGCCTGGGTCTCTTGACAACGGAGTCCGGAACAAAATTGTCTCGCATTTCTGGACATTTATTTTCAGTTTCCAGTCATCGTAATATCGCTGAATCTTCTCGAATTGACGTTGCAAGAGAGTTTTAGTGACCTTGACTCTTGGAGCAGTTCTGTACGCAATTAGATCGTCGGCATACGCAATTGCCTGGTTGAGGCTACCTATCACATCGCTGGTGTAACTACTGAAGAGAATCAGTGAATTAACCGCTCCCTGGAAGAAGTTACATTGCCACTTTTGACATGAAACTTGCTACCATTAAGCACACTATAAAGCATAGATAATGATTGTTTACTTGTGCCTAGTCTGGTGAGCTTTAGATAAAGGCCCTCTAACCATACGATGTCGAAAGCATTTTCCAAGTCAACCAGAACTGCGCCCGTGCATTGTTTCTTAGACTTATTCCATTGACTGGTGGCATGTCCCGCCTTGAACCCGAAATGGTTATCCGGAATTATCGTGTTGCACGCAGCCCACTTAGTCAGAGTACTATCGATGATCTTTTCGAATACCTTGCTGATGCTCGGTAGAAGACTTATCAACCGGACGGATTGGAGTTGTCCTTTCTCTTTTTCGGGAGAGAATGAACCGATCTTTGGTTAATATTCATTATTCAGTGCGCTGTTAAACAGACCAGTGTAGACGTCTATAGCCTCGATCGGTAAGTGTCTTAGTACAATGTTGGGTATACCATCGATACCTAATGACTTCTTATTCTTTAGTGAATCAAAGATGAGCTGGAGGTCTACCTTCGTTACTAACAGAGGACTTGCTTCTATTGCTAGGCTTTTGCCAAAAAGTTTTCATCGAATCGCATTAAACCGTGATTCTCAATATCGTTCTGAACGTAGAAGTTATGAAGTAAGGC
>CAKKXW010000005.1:7555679-7580241 GCA_920937365.1 Sphaerophoria rueppellii
CCTTTACCTTCCTTCCCTAAACTTTCTTTACCCAAAACACACATTCCTCTTCCTGAACCTCTCAAGACAGGTAAACCACCTTATCAACCAACACTTTCCTTCCCGTCCTATAGAACACTCTACCCTGAATCTCACATACCAACTATAACTCCTCGTGAATCTTAAGGGACTAGTGGGACTCGTGGAACTTGTCCACGTCGTGAAACTTATTGACCTCAAATACCTCAACAGAATACATATCCATATGGCTTCAACCCCCAAAATATTAACCAGAGTCCTTTGCCATACTTGCCACAGAACATTCAACAACCGTTCGTACAACAACAGGGAGTTCCAGAGGTTCAGCAAACTCCAGTTATTCAAAGTGCTGCACCTGTTCAAGGTGCTCAGGGTGATCAGGGAATTCTAAGTGCTCCTCAATATCAACCATACACTCTAAGTCCCATCTCACAAGATATCCTGCCCTTCCTTTCACAACCAACTATTCCACCAAATGGACAGAACTCTCCAAGTCCTTCTCCTTACACACAAAACCCATTTCTTTCAAATCCCTTCCTTCCATTTCCCATTGCTCAGAATTCTCATCCTGCAGTTCAACCCAGCAGCCCTCAACAGGTTGATATTACAGGAAATCCAATAGCAATTCAAGGACAAGAAAACATCCAGAATGACCCATTCTTGCAGTTAATCAAACAACAACAGCCACAATTTCCACAAAACGGACAAGGCTACGAAATAATTAAAGAGTACAGAAGAGAATTTCAATACCCTCCTATTTCGAAACCTCAACAAGTACAACAACAACAGAATCCACAAGTCAACGACGAGGGCTACCAAGTGGTCAATGAAGGTCCAGTAACTCACTACGTTACAATGGGTGAACCAAATACGAAAATCGTGTCGCTCGAAAGGCCTGAAAATGGCCAGACAGTTCAGAGGTATCAATACATGAAATCCTACAGGAGCAACAGTGATCCAATCAACATTTCGACACAACCGAAGCAACCACAAGTCTTACACACAAATGTTACACCTCAAAACCAGAGTCAACAATCTGCTGAGGACTGCGAACCTGGTAGCCAAACAGGAGATAGTCAGAAGCAACTCCCAGCAGTGGCAATTGATTAGATTAGCACTGGAAACAGTGATAGCATTGTTTCACAAATTGACGGAAAGCCTTGAAAGTAACAAGAGATCTCTATGTCATAATTAGATTCTTGTTTGTACTATTAATCCTTAAAAATTTCGTCGAGTAGCTTCGATGTTACAATTCGAAATGGTCCTTAGTTTTAAATTAATAATAAAATATTTATTTAAGAAATTTATGTGTTTAGTTTTTAGCTGTACTCAACTCACACCTGCAGAAAGGTGTCAAATGACCTTATTCCATTGCTCTTAGCTTTATTTATGCACTGCCTTGTCAGGCTTTATGTCTAACTCCACTTAGTTTCGAAATTTATGATCCAATTGCTGCCTACATTTTATGACAAATTCCAATTGCATTTAAGTCCTCATTGATATCATTATCAACTTTACAACTTCCACAACCCACAATGCATTAAGCCAACTTAGCCGCCCCTGATAAATATCAAAAAATTGATAAGCAATATTTCCAGCTCGACTCCAATATTAATTTTAGTTGAAGTAAGTAAACAAAATTGACCTACTTTTTAACGGGTGTATTCAATTCACCTGAAAAAAGAGCACAGACCAAAAAAAAAATCAATCCAACCGAATTGCTCGAATCGTGAGGCAACCGACATACACTTACAGCAACTAATTCGCTTCATGATAATTATAACATAGGCCAGATTGTATGCAGAGCAAATACTGTGTTATAAAGTTGCAAAGATCGTTCAATATCAATTTTGTTCCTCGATGTCACTTAAAGTTTTCTTGTATATCGAACACTCACACTTGATTTCATACTAGGAAAAAAATTAATCAGCGAAATTCTGGTTTATTGCAACTAAGAGACGAACATTGAACAGCTCACACTCTGGGTCGGTTGAGTGGGTACATGTTTTAAAAACACAAAAGCTTACAATAAAATAACCTTGAGAGTCAAACTCCCAAAAACCGTTCCTAGTAAAATGCATTTTTGTGAAAATTTCACCATTGCGATTATCTTCATCGAAAGCATCGATTGGAAATATCGGAACTAATGACAAAAATAACGGTCTAATTCTGTACAATTTCAGGAGAAAACAACGTGAAAAGTCACTCTTCTTCGGATTATGGGCGCCTGGTATTCAAGTGAAATTTTCAGCAGAAATACGATTCGGTGCGATTTCAGCAGAAAAACAAAATGAAAAATGACCCTGCTTCTGATTATGAGCCCCTGGTATTATTCGATGCATTTTCAGCAGAAAAACATTATGAAAACTGACTTTACTTTTGTTAATGAGCGCCTGGTATTTCTATGAAATATATCCAGGCGATTTCAGCAGAAAAACAACGGGAAAAGTGACCCTTCTTCCGATTATGGGCGTCTGGTATTTCAGTGAAATTTTTAGCGATAATACGGGCTGATTCAATGCAATTTTTACTTCTTATTGTGGGCGCCTGGTATGTCAGTGAAATTTTCAAGAAAAACTACAGCCTTATTCAGTGTAATCTCAACAGAAAAACAAATGAAAAGTGACCCTACTTCTGTTTATGAGCGCCTGGTATTATTCGATGCAATTTCAGCAGAAAAACATAATGAAAACTGATTTTATGAGCGCCAGGTATTTCTATGAAATGTTAAAAAAAAATCCGGACTGATTCGGTGCGATTTCAGCAGAAAAACAACATGAAAAGTTACCCAACTTCTGATTATGGGCGCCTGGTATTTCAGAGAAATTTTTAACGAAAACACGGGCTGATTCGATGAAGTTTTTACTCCTGATTGTGGGGCGCCAGGTATTTCAGTGAAATTTTCGAGAAAACTACGGGCTGATTGAGTGTAATCTCAGCAGAAAAACAAATAAAAAGTGACCCTCATTTCTGGAATTTCAGAGAAATAAAAAAAAAAAAAATACAAAAAAATTGGCTGATTCGTTGTAATTTTTTTAAACACAGGACAACGAGAGTCCTTGGGGATTGCGAAATATCGCACTTTCGTTGCCCCCCAGCTGCTGAATACCCGAAGGCGTGTGTGCTGAGATTTTTGCTGAGTTTAACCATCTAAGGCCACGGCCACGCAGTAAGCGGCTGAGCAGAAAAAAATATAAAACATATGAAATCACATAGAAACGGCCACGCTATGAGCGAGCGGCGAAACAAAATTCTGAGCGGCTAAGCGGTGTCGCTCAGTAACCAAACCTGTTTTAATTGTTCTGAGCGGCAAGAAGTTAAGATGAGCAAAGGACGCACTTTTACAAGCAGCAAACCAAAAGATTCGATAGACATGCATAGATATTGCCAGAATCTATCTGGAAATTTTCGTATAGATTCAAAAATAAATGATTAAATTCTCCAAACTCCGATCTTAATTGGTTAACCGGATGAACACCAAATCGTCTTCTTTTTTGTATACGTTTAAGTAATTTGTACACATTCCGCAAACTGTTCTTGACAACGGCATTTTAACTTCTAATAGCTCAAAAGCAGTCGCTGAGTCGATGGCCATACGTCGCTTAGAGCTGCCACTCAGCCGTTAGCTGCTCAGCCGCTTACTGCATGGCCGAGGCCTAACTCAGCAGGTCAACGAGCCTACTCAAATACCGGACATTGACGGCCAAACAGAAAACACTCTTAACATGTTCCTTACCTCTGATTCTGATGTATATTAATCAGTGCATTATCCCCCCTAGGCCGATCTGTTGTGTCATATCCGCTAATTTCTCGTATCAAAAAATACCAGTTAAAAAAGGAGCTCCTAAGAGAACGAGAAAGCCAACTGGGACGGCCTCAATAATTTTTACAGGATCTGTAACTGGTCACTATGCTTCCTCGATATAGTGACGTACATTCCACTTCGGATATGCTCACAAGTTTAATTCTTCTGGGAATGAGAACTTTTATCCCGAACAGGGTTAAAAGCATCAGTCCTAAAGAGAACACGCGGTTCGATATGAGCTGTAAAGAGGTTATCAGGGTTAAAGAGGTAAGTTTCCGTTGTTACAAAGCCAATCCTACTGAGGAGAACCGGAATAAGTTTAAACAAGCCAGGAAGGCTTGCAGTGTTCCTATTCGACGGACCAAATTTTTACATGACAGTTCGCATCCAACTCTTCACTGCCAGAGAGTGTCATGACTCCCTCAGTTCTTGAGCGCGTCAATGATTCCATGGCAAATCTTCTTTCGCACTCGTGCTGTGATGAGAGTACTAAGAAATCTCAACATCCGCAATTGTTCTGAAGGGGTGTTCTTCAACGCTAGCAAAAGCCTTGCGTAAGCTTTTCCATCTATCCTATTCTTCTAGGCTCGTTCCGAGTAGTTGGAAAACAGCATTTGTCCAGCCTATACCCAAAAAAGGCAAATCCTCCTCTCTCTCAAATTATCGTCCGATTGCACTTACGACCCTTCTTTCTAAGGTCGTTGACACGCTGATAAATTATCAGCTTAAGAAATATCTTGAAGACCGAAAGCTTCTGAATGACCGGCAATACGGCTATCACAGCAACAGGTCCACTGGTGATCTGATGCTTTATCTCACAGAACAGTGGAACAAATCTTTAAATCGTTTTGGAGAAAGTAAGATTGTTGCACTTGATATTTCAAATGCATTTGATAGAATTTGGCACCAGGCTCTCTTATCGAAAATGCGTGCTTTCGGTATTGATGAGTCCCTTGTTCGGTGGATTAGAAACTTTCTTTCGAACCGTTCTATACAAATTCTTTATTAATGATCTCTTGTCTGTTACTTCTTATCCAATACATTGTTTCGCTGACGAAACATATTTGTTCCTAGACTCACATCCCTCCTCTGTAGAATTGGGAATAAAAACGACGTAGAGTTTAATGCTTCGAAAACTCAATGCTGTCTTGTATCGTTGAAGCGAGATATACCACCCTTGCCACTGTCCATGAGTGGCACTTGCATCAATGAAACCGAACATCTCGAGATTCTCGGCATATGCATCACCGACCACCTCTTGTGGAGCGATCACGTACGCGATGTTGCCAAAAATGCCGTAAGATGCTTAGGTTTCTTAAGACGATGCAAGAGATTTTTTCCCCTGCTGATTTTGCTACCATCTATACGTCCAAAGCTTGAGTACAACTCCCATGTTTGGGCTGGTGCTCCAGTGTTGCATTTAAGTCATTTGGACAGTATACAGAGCAGAGCATTTAAAATGATTGGTGACCATACCATCATTGAGACATTTACGTCTCTCAAACATCGACGCATTGTTTCATGCATCACCCTTTTCTACCGTTACTTCAACGGTTTAATCTCTAGTGAAATACCCAGTTGCATTCCTCCCCTTAAGATACTCAAATGTAATACCCGCGACTTCAGGAATGCCCATCATTTCACCCTCGAGCCCAACTTCGGACGTACGGTCATTTCATAGAATTGTTTTTTAGCCGTACTACGTGACTCTTCCACACTCTGTCTTCCCCAGTCACTGCAATATTCAAAAGTTCAAGACCAATGTTAACCGTCATTTCATCCTTAATCCTCTCCGTCCCACTTTCCCTAACGCTCGCACTGTGCTTTGGCATAAAAAGGGAATAGAAGCCCCTTGAGTGCGTGCTTATTATAAAAAAAAAAGTTCAAATTCAAAGGCATTTGTACTAAAAAAGGAGTTCATACATAGTTCCGATTCTGATCCAAAAAATTTGTAAGGTTTAAACGACAATATATTTGAACCCCATGGTTCAATCCAAGGACCTGCAGTGTAAGAGCTAGTTGCTTATCAAAACTATGCCACTGTGCCGTACTCTACTTACTCCACCAGCCAGTTCCACACACGCCTCGCTTCAAATTTGCGTGCAGTCAAAAAAAAAAAAAATGAAACAAAATCAATTTTTTTTCCAATGAAGAAATTCAGTTTAATTTTTGTCTTGTTTTTAGTGTGAAAATTAATTTTAGTGGAATTTATTGAAAAGCAAATGGATTTTTCAGAAAAACAACGCAACGCGACATTTGTTGCGTAACAAAATGCAGACAAAATAAAACATTAAAAATGCATCCATGTGGGGTTTTGTTTTATCATTGGCCAAATGTGTGGGGATGGCGTTGCTGATTATGACCAAATTAATTGACAGATAATGATACATCTGGTACTTGGAAATATACCTCAGCCTTAAAACTGGTAGCCAAAGTTATGATTGATGAAACAGTTCCCTACCGTACGAAACGAATTTTTTGTATATAAAAACACTCAGCTTGATCAACACAGTAATTAGTCAATTCTCGAATCTTGCATTGGATTAATTTAACTTCTCTTCTACTACAGCCTTACCATGTCTTTTAAGGTACTACTGCCTCGAGAGTTGGAATTTTTGAAAATCGTTAATTTTGTTTGTTCTTCTAGTTTGTTCTATTGATCTCGGTTGTTGTTGTTGCTGCTGCCATCGAAATTCATCAACCAATTCATCAAGAGATCGAAGAAGGACCAGCGGAATATGAATTTGCATACTCGGTGAACGACAAGCACACCGGCGACATCAAATCCCAAAAGGAAGTTCGCAAAGGAGACAAAGTCGAAGGAGTCTATGAATTGATCGATTCCGATGGCCATCGTCGCATAGTCCAGTACAGATCGGACAAGCACACTGGATTCGAGGCAGTTGTCCACCGGGAACCGACTGACATTAAGATTCCTATTCCCGAACAGAGACATCAGTTGATTGGTGCCAAGATCATTTCACCTTTGGTTCATCATCAGTCGATTGCTCCGTTGCACAGTTTGAACTTGATTCGTTCGGAAGAGCAAAGACCAATCGAGTTGGGAAGATCTGAAGGAATCGGTTCAAATCATGTTTCATACTCTGGAGCAGGGATTTCTTACAATTATTAGGTCGAATGTTGAAGAGAGCAATTTGAATTATTGAAAAGGGCCGACTTATAGCTTTTATATATTTTAATCAACACTTAGCTTTATAGACGTTCTTTCAGAATGTGTCAATGTAATACTCCAGTCAATATTAAGTCAATAAAGATATCTTTTATACTTTGAAATACACAAATGTATGTCATGTAATGAATGATGTGTTCTTACTTTTAGTTGTTCAATGACAATCTAACTCAAGACGAAGATTAATGTATTCTACGGTTCTTAAAAGAAAATTACTTTTAAGGCAAAAGTGATACATGTACCTATTTTAGTAACGCCCGTTGAATCAGCCCCAAATCTAAGAAAACATGTACTTTATCGAGATGCGGCGCAGGCTCTTTGGATCGGTAATTTAGTAAATGAATTGTCCTAAAATCTACAA
The DNA here is from genome assembly GCA_920937365.1 of Sphaerophoria rueppellii. NCBI lineage: Eukaryota > Metazoa > Arthropoda > Insecta > Diptera > Syrphidae > Sphaerophoria > Sphaerophoria rueppellii. The sequence continues at coordinate 7,563,054 of CAKKXW010000005.1, forward strand.
TTTAGTTTGCTTAAGAAAATATTGAATTAAAATGGTCCATCGCCTGAACAGAACTTGATAAGTGACTTTTTTGAGTTTGCAATACAACATCATCAAATAGCACCGAAACATCCTAAAACAACATTCGAAAGGGCAAAAATCAATATATAAAACAATAAAGGTCCAAAAATGGAACGTTGTGGAACTCCTTTAAGCAGTAGGACACTGATATTTGTAGTTTGGTAACACACATTTTTATAAAACAATTATTTTATCATATTTGTACGTGTTGTTTGACGCTTATGTCCATACATGGTGATTTGGCAAAACAACCGAACTTGTGTATTAACAATTTATTATGTTAAAGCTTCAACAAGATAGCCGCTATCAACTGTCATAGTTCGGAAGTTGGAAACAACAAACATGCATTCTTATGAATCCAAAACAGTGATTGATATTCCGAATGGAAACACAATTCCGATTTGTGACCCTTTTTATTGCAATAAATATTACTCAGTTAATTTTAAATATCATCGAAACAGTAAAGTTTTTTGTGCTTTTGCTTTTTTTTTGTCTATAATTTGCACCCACTCAAGGGATTTCTTATCCCCAGAGACACAATGAGTGAATTAGGAAGAAAAGAAGGGGTAGGAAAGGAGGCCTTGAATTCTTGAACATTGTAATGATTGGGAAAGACAGAATGTGGATGAGAGTTCCACATTCACGTAGTACGGCTACGAAATGAATCTCTATACTTGAGAGTACGTCCGAAGTTGGGCTCGAGGGTAAACCGATGGGAATTCGTGGAAGCGCGGGTATTACGGTTGAATTGTTTAAGGGGAGGAATGCAACTGGCTATTTCGCTAAAGCACTTAGCGTAGAAGTAACGATAAAACAGAGAGAGACACGAAACCTTACGACGCACGGTGTTCTAAGAGAGTGAATTAATCAGTGATGTCTCTATCACCGATCATTCTTACAGCTCTTCTTTGTATACCATTCAAGAGGCTTATGTAAGTTAGTGAAGCACCAGCCCAAAGATGGGAATTGTACTCAAGCTTTGGACAGATATAAGTCTTATAGATTGAACAGCCAGATGAGACGGGGAGAAACATTTCTTGCTCCGTCTTCAGAAACCCAAACATCTTGCAGCATTTTTGGCGACATCACGTTTGTACTCGGTCCACAAGAGGTGGTCAGTGATACGCATACCGAGAATCTCGAGATGTTCGGTCTCATTGATGCAAGTGCCACTCATGGACAGTGGCAAGGGGGGTATATCTGGCTTCAACGATACAAGACAGCATTGGGTTTTCGAAGCATTAAACTCTATAGGGTTTTTAATTCCCCAGTGTACAATGCTGATTAGGTCAGAGTTTAACGAACTTATCATATTTTGCCATTGCAGTTCCAAATCCGATGTGAATCTTTAAACGAATATGAGAAGCTAAGGGTACTATCGTCAGCAAAACAATTTATTGGATTAGAAGTAACAGACAAGAGGTCATTAATGAAAATGAGAAAGAGTGTCGCAGACAAAACGGAGCCCTGGGGCACACCAGCATTTATATTGTGGGTTTCAGACTTGAATCGGTCCAATACAACTTGTATTGAACGGTTCGAAAGAAAGTTTCTAATCCAACGAAGAAGGGATTCATCGATACCGAAGGCACGCATTTTCGATAAAAGAGCAAGATGCCAGACATTATCAAATGCCTTTGAAATATCAAGTGCAACAATCTTACTTTCTCCAAATCGATGTAAAGATTTGTTCCACTGTTCGGTGAGATAAGCCATCAAATTACCAGTGGATCTGTTGCTGCGAAAGCCGTATTGCCGGTCATTAAAAAGTGTTCGCTCTTCCAGAAATTTCTTGAGCTGATAGTTTATCAGCGATTCATGACCTTAGAAGCCTATTCCTTTTTTTTGGAATAGGCTGAACAAATGCTGTTCTCCAACTGCTCGGAACGAGCCCAGAAGAATAGGTTAGATGGAAAAGCTTACGCAAGGTTGTTGCCAGCGTAGAAGAACACGTCTTCAGAACATTATCGGGGATACCATCCGGACCACTCTCCCACAGCACGAGTGCGAAACGAGATTTTTCCCATGGTATCGTTGACGCGCTCAAGAATTGGAGTAGTCATGACACGCTCTGGCAGCGAAGAGTTGGCGGCGAACTGCTTAGTAAAAATATTCGCTTTCTCGAGCGAGCTCACGACTGGAGTGTCATTTTCAACAAGCGTAGGGGCCGAGGAAGAAGAAGAATTTTTCATATTTTTATACAAATTACCTTTTTTGTTTTTTCTTACTTCTTTTGGGATATTGCAGTATTTTTTGCCTATAATTTCTGGTCATGTAAAATATGGTCTTTGCAGGCCTTCCTGGCTTGTTTTATGTTGATCCGGTATTCCTCAGTTGGGTTGGCTCTAAAACACCGGAAACTAACTTGTTTTTTTCTGTCTCCACAAACTCTCTCACATTCCACGACTGTTACGGGACACAGAGAAATTCCGGGAAATTTCAAAGCCGATGAGCTTGCCAAAAACGGAACACTTCTGCCTACTGTTAGACAGAGACACACCATAGATACATCACTTGCTGAATACCAACAATTTGCTCTGGAAACAACAAATGCTAGATGGTCATAAGGTACCACTAGGGTAGCAAGTTAACAAGTATGGCCAAACATAGACCTGAAGCGGTCAAAAGGCTTGATTTGTCTGACAAACTATAAGCTCCATAATTGGAGTCATGACAGGACACTGCCTCAAAGGTAGACATGCTATCAGGCTAGGAAACATTACAACATCTTCTATGTACATGTCCGGCGCTCTCCAATAGTAGGCATAACTATCTCGGTAATCCCTTCTTTGATAATACCAGTGAACTGGCAACGATCGACACAAAATGTCTCTCTTACTTCATTAATAGTACAAAATGGTTTGTTTAAGTTCATTACTCTCCCATGAGTAACTTCTTTAGTGATATCACAATGGACCCTTGGGGTCTAACTGAGTCAACAACACCTAGACAGCCACTCTAACCTAACCTAATCTACTTTTCAGGTTGTATATTTTGTCCAGTCCAGTCCAGTCCTTAAATGACATTGACATTAACATTGCAGTACTGGGCACATATATGTAACGAACCACAGACACAAAGTAGCACTGGCAACTGAGGCCATTGGCTGGAGTCCTTAAATGGTTTGTTTTGAACATTCTAAACCCATTTTCTTAGGCTCTTACGTATATACTTTATTGAATCCGCATGTCGCAAATAAAAATATTCATTTTCCAAACATCATTGATTTCTTATTGATAGTAAGTAAATATTTAATTTAAAATCATTTTGGGTCGTAAAACAAATATTTACCGACTTATTAAAGGCCTAGATCAGATTCGAATGCTTGCATTAATATTTTTATGTATCACCAATATCAATTCAGAGATCACACAAGCTGAATTGTAAAGTGTTGATATCAGCCAATTCTACAAAGTTGATAATAACTCCGTATCCTCATTTACCTTTCAATTCAACTATATTCTCTCCCACTCTGACTTAAGACACCCAAAAAACTAGATCAAATTTATTACCTCCAAACATGTTGTGACGCATAAACGCATTAAATTGTGGCAAATATCACCACTTTAAGGTGTAGGCTGTCTGGCCATTCCATCGGCAAGGTCATTTGGATTAATCATATAAAAGTCTAACGTCAACTTAGCAAAAATCGTAGTCCACCTCAAGAGCTTATTGAATAAACAGCCATTCAAATTTCAAGACACTCTTAGACCAAGCCCAAAGAAACTAAATAAATTATCAAAAATGTGTAAAGTAAGTTAACACACCTCGCCTAGAGACAGATGTCAAAATTCTATAACAAATTACATTTTCTCCGACAGTTTCTTGCATTCCTTGTGATTTTCGGTGTTGCCAGTGCCATTGAATTGCCACTTCTGCAACATGGCCTTTCACATGGCCCTCTGCTGTCGCATGGACCACTCATTCATTCCGCTCCAGCTCTCATTGCCAAGCCAATCATCAAGACAGTCGAAGTTGAGGCTCCAGCCCATTACGATTTCTCATACTCGGTCCGCGATGACCACACCGGTGACATCAAAAGCCAAACTGAGTCCCGCAAGGGTGATGTTGTCCAGGGACAATACAGTCTTGTAGATTCCGATGGATATCTCAGAACTGTTGACTATACCTCGGATGCGCATAATGGATTCAACGCAGTTGTCCGTCGTGATCCATTGGGACATAAGGTCGTGAAGGCCGTTGCTCCAGTTGCTAAGATCATTTCTCCAATTGGTCCAATCGGTCATATTGGTGGACCAATTCATGGTGCTCCAGCATTGGCACATGTATCAGTAAATTCCCTTGGCTACGGTTATTCACATTAAGATCTTGACGCACGTATACTTCAATGAAAGGATTCATTCACCTTCACATGCCATGTTTAAACTATCATCTCATACACTATACGAACGTACCTTAAGATAGGAGCTCAGTGCTTTAAGCTGCTTAGTGATTTCTTCGAAAAATGTCATAGTCGTTGTATGCATTCCATACACAACAATAAAAATAATATTTTATATAATTTACACCTAATAAAAAAAGCAAATGCAAAATTGAAAACATAAATCATGTTCTTTTTAATTTAAGTAAAGTTTAAACGGCCCAAAGGGCCGAAACCAAAATACATACATACTTATGGTTGCGCTACAGTCCAGGTCAGACCTGGTCCTCATCCCACAGACATGTCCAGCCAGCTCGGTCCAATTTCTCATGCCAAATTGGTTCAGGTCCTCTACCACCTGTGTGCTCCACCTGAGTCGCAGTCCTTCTCTTATGTGACGTTCTTCCGGGTTTACTACTCAATTACCATCTAAGTTCAAGGAAGCAGCGATTGACAAGAGTAATTCTTCGTTTGATTTCAGCACTGGGTGTTGTTGTCTGAGTTAATAGCGGATCCTAGGTAGACGAAGTCCTTAACTACCTCGAAGTTATATCTGTCTATGCTGACGTTTGCTCTATGTTGGTTGTCCTCTCTTGTTGACAGCATTAACTTGGTCTTGCCCTCGTAAACCGCAAGATCCATCTTCCTGGCCTCCGTCTCAAGACTCACGAACGCTCCGCTTGAGTTTTCCATTTTCATCTTACACAGACGGACGAGTTTTTCTGAGATGCCTAAGCTTGACATTGCTTTATATAATTGGTCTCAATAGACGCTGTCATACACGGCCTTGAAATCGATTTGATATGTTCTTGAGCCGTAGGGTGATTATTTGACCGATCGATGGTGGATATTCTGTATCTGAAGACACACTGATCAGGGCCTATCAGGTCCTATCAAATCAAATCAGTGCGCTATAGTAGTTAATATCGTGCCTTGGAGTATTTATGTGATTTAAAACGGAATAACCACACTGTATGCTTGTACATCACGTTACCCTTTTGACCACCTACGTTAATATCCATCATTGTGTACATTTCTGGACCAATCCCTCAGCAATATTTTGGGCAATTCAAACGGTACTTGTGCAACACGTCACTCCTTCGACACCCTCTATCTCGTAAAGTATAGGGCCCTCTTTCACTCCTGTAGCACGCAAAGTATAAGGCCCTACCTTCTGGAAAGTGGATAGGAGGTGGCTACGTTAATATCCCACCTTCGTCTTCGTGTAAATTTCTGAACACAAAGGTCCGCAGCATTTTCCACAGCGTGACTGTGCACCATCGTGGTTGTGCACCACATCACCATTTTGACCCCCTCTAATCTTCAACAGGAAAGTCAACCATCAACCAAATGGTCACGTTGCGGCAGTTCCTGGAAAAGGCCTATGGACTTCAAATCGAGACCCGCCACCTTTTCAACGATTTAAAGGCCGCATATGACAGCATCTACAGAGACGAACTGTATTAAGCTATGTCTAGTTTTGGCATCCCTGCCAAGCCAAGCTCGTTCACTTGTGCAAAATACCGATGGAGAACTCACGCTGCTCCATCAAGATTGGTAACGAGCTTACGGAATCTTTCAACGTCAAAAAAGGATTCAGACAAGACGATACACTGTCGTGCGATTTCTTTAACATCATTCTTGAGAAGAGAGTGCAGAACTCCACCATCAAAACCAGAGGCACTATCTTCCAAACATTTATTCAACTTCTCGCGTACGCCGATGATAGTGATATAATGGGAAGAACACAGCGTGATGTCAATGGCGCCTTTGTGAGAATTGAGACAGAAGTGGCAAAAATTGGTTTAGCGGCAAATGAGGAAAAAACGAAGTAAACGCTTTCTTCGAGGAAGGACACTCAACACCGACAGAACGTCATAATAGACGCATACAACTTCGAGCTAGTAGAGGCTCCGCTATGAACACGGACAATAACACCAGCGCCGAGATCAGACGAAGAATAACTCTCTAATAGCTGTTTCTTTGGTTCTTAGCCCAAAGCAATTGAGTGGAAAAGTCCTCTCTCGAGCAACTTAGGTAAAATTGTACAACACCCTATCATCATCCCAGTCCTGCTGTACGTCGTAGAAGCATGGACCTTGACAAAATCGGATGAGAGTGCCGTAGGCTGTTTCGAGAGGAAAGTTTTTTGGGTCATCTTTGGCCCCTTGTGCATTGAAGTGGAACGGCGAAGAAGATATAACAGCGAAATTTACGGGTTGTACAACGAGATGGACCTAGCCAGAAGGGTCAAGGTCCTGAGACTCAGATGTCTCGGTCACTTAGAGCGGATGGACACCAATGCTCTGGCCCGGAGAGTCTTTGTAACTATTCCTAGGGACGTAGGAGGAGAGAAAGACCGCGACTTAGGTGGCGCACTCAAGTGGAAGAGGACTTCAATCAGCTTGGAGTGCAAAACTAGAAAAAGCTAGCTAGGGACCGAGTTGGCTGGTGGAGACTGTTGATTGATTCCCAAGCCCACAACGGACTGTAGCAAAACCTTAAACAAGTAAGTAAGCTTTAACATAAGTACGATTGGTTGAATGTAGGCGCTTTCTCTTAGCAGCTAATATCTTAAAGTCAGCCATTTTCCGCTAAAGCCTGGTGATAACGCCTTCACCACCTTAAAGGCGTTTCGAGAGTCAAGTTAAATGAATCCACTGAAATTGAGAAGATGATCTTGTTAGGAGACCCCTGATCTTGAAACGCGTATGAAGCGTCGTCGTAAGTGTAAATAATAATTTATTCCCTTAAAAAAAGCAAGTATACGTCAGAGTGAACTCTTTCTTAGGACGTTAACTTTAATCTTCGAATAAGGGCGAAACGTTAACAAGAATTATTTTCCAGGGGCATGTTGCTTCTGCCATTAGTTCCCTTTCACACCCGACCTGGCATAACCCCAACAACAAGTTGAGAGCAAAAAAGAATAAACGTTTGAAATTATTTTTTAGTTTTCTTGCGTTTTTATTAAAATTATTAATTCTGAGTTTATTTTTTTAATATTTACAAAATAGTACGATTATTATTGAAATTCCCTCTCTATAATGACATAGACAATTCGGAGCTTCCGTCCAGCTCCATTCCTAGTTGCTAACATGTAATACGTACGAGTGGTGTATGCGTGTGATGTATGATGTCCGTTGTTCGATTTATGTTGGTTAATATGCGTGGTGATGAATGAGAAAAAGAGTTATGATTGTTATAAACCATTTATGACAAGCGTATCATGATGTTAACCCAAGAACTGGTTATTCAAATCGACTTTAAAACAAAACATTCCTCTTAATGCGAGTAAGCATAAGATGGCGCATGCACCGAAACATGAGCCAATGCCGGAGCAGCATGAATTGGAGCGGCCAACAATTTCGGAGAAGCATAATGCGCAATCGGAGCAACTGGATAGTGTGCAATTGGTGCTATGACTTTGGCGATCGGGGCAACGGCCTTCACGACCTTGTGTCCCAATGGTTCACGACGAACAACAGCGTTGAATCCGTTGTGCGCATCGGAAGTGTAGTCAACAGTCCTGAGATATCCATCGGCATCCACGAGACTGTATTGCCCATGGACTACATCGCCCTTACGAGATTCAGATTGGCTCTTGATGTCACCGGTGTGGTCATCGCGAACGGAGTACGAGAAGTCGTAGTGTGCTGGAGCCTCGACTTCGACTGTCTTGATGATGGGCTTGGCAATTAGAGCTGGGGCAGCATGAATCAGTGGTCCATGTGATAGCAGGGGTCCATGAGACAAAAGCGGTCCGTGTCCATACTCAATAGCACTGGCAACTCCAACGAACACAATGAATGCAAAAAACTACAAACAAAAAATAATTTTGACATGTTGTCATATCAACTGTCATCCGTCAACAAACTGTCACTTACGTTTAACATTTTAAAAAAATATTTATTTTAACGCTGAACGGTTTATTTATGTTGTTGATACACAAAACTCCTGAGGTGGACTACGATTCTGGTCAATTAGGCGTTCGACTTTTATACGATTATCAGCATGGACCAATATTGCTCCACATAACTCACTCGTAAGAAAAGCTACACCAGCTCAATCCCATTCACGTGGGGGTAAACGACAAGCCAAACGCTCAGACTCACTCTCTGGTTTTGACGTTCAAATGCCTGTCTGTAGGCATGTTACCTATGTGTATTTTAACTTCTTGTCTATAGCGTCACAATCAATTGACGCAGCCTTATACAGGTCCTAAAAGGAGTCGATTTCAGAGATTATTGTGTGCGCAGCGCATATAAACACACTTTGCTTTTTTCGTGCGCAGTGTTAACAAGAACGTGTTAACACCTTTCTCTCCCTCTTCGCCTTTTCAATTTCAAATTCGGTTTGTCGAATTGTTGTTGGTCAATGGTGTGGCCTCAGGCCATTGATGATGATGGTTGCTTGCAAGTGGAGTTGACACTCCTTCTTGAGGTGCTTGAAGTTTAGTTATTCTTCTCGTCATCGATTATCGTATCAGTGTCGGTCGTCAAAGTTGAGTTGGGTGTTGTTTAGTTGTTGTTAGAAAAGGAAAGAAAAACTTGGATGGGAGTTTTATTGCCTTCAGTCTAAATTTTTCGTGAAGTAATTGAGCCTGGCTAAGGACTTCTAATGATTATTGCAAACTTCAACTTGAGTTCGAAATAAATTCTTTTGCTTATGCCTTTGAGAGAGAATCACCTAGCTTGGTTTTTGGGCGCGGAGTGAGAGAATACAAGTCAAGGAAAAATGAGTTTGGATGCGTGCGTTATTGATTCGAAGAAGTACTTGCATCTAAGACATTCATTTTGGATAGATTTGAATTTCTGTTCATGTCAAAGGCCAAGCTGTATGAAAAAAGACCTCTGATAGAAGTAAGAAGGAAGGTACCTAGAGAATTGTATGGAATACAAATATTACAGAGAAACATTTTGATATTTTTCGCTCTTCTGATATGTGAAGTCTGCCCTGGTGGAAACACGTAGACATTTTTTTGTTGAAAATTTAACTGAAATACCGAGCGCCCATAACCAGAAGTAGGGTCAGATTTCATTTTATTCTTCGTTAAAATTCAGCTCGAATTCTTATATCAGGCACCCATAATCTGATGGAAAATCAATTTTCGATTTGATTTTGCTTAAGTTTGCTCCGTATGAGCGCGAATTTTTGTTGAAAAAGTCACTAAAATTCCTTGCGCCCAATAATCCCTTAAGGTGCGAGTAGAATCGATTCTACGTTTTCTATGCTATTTATTGGTCACATAACCACTTTGCCACTGGTACAATCTGGTAGGTATATTGACGACCAATTTAAGCAGTGAAGGCCAACAGTTCTGAAGTCTCCACCCTCGAGTCTGACGAAGTATAAATCACGCTATCACCATTTCTGTCCAAAAATCCGCACGAGGAAAGAACATTAACCAAGAACCATGTTAATGCTGTCAGCAACAATGATTTCTTGTGGAAAAAACCAAGATGGACAGTTTAAACTAGTAGTAGTCTTGTACCTAGGATTCGGTATAACCAACGACAACGGTTCCAACCATATGAATCACTGCCAGACTTAATCGCCTCGTAGTCTCGGTCCTAGTCTTCGGGGCAATAGCATGACCCACGACAATGGCAGATGAGAACACCTTTAGATGCGAAATGATGGGATGCAACTTTACGGGTGTCATGTACCATACCTCTTCAGTGCTCCGGCGGTGTTCAAATAGGAAGACGACTAATCAAATACCAGATTATGAGCATAAGCAATGTGGCTGTTCAAAAACGTGCCCCAAAGCCAAAATTATTATCTCAATGAGTACCTATGCATATTTTGATTAACTCTTTTCTTTTATAGTTTTATAAGTTATAGTATTTTTTTTGTATAATAAGCACCCACTCAAGGGTTTTCTTGTACTCTTTTCATGCTAGAGACACAGTGAGTGCTTAAGGAAGGAGGAAAGGGGTAGGAAATGAGGTGCCGGTGTACATTGGTTTTAAATTCATGAACATTGCAATAATTTGGAAAGACAGAGTGTGGAAGGGTGTTCCACATTCGCGTAGTACGGCTAAAGAACGATTCTCTATACTTAAAGGTACGTCCAAAGTTGGGCTCGAGGGTAAACCGATGGGCATTCTTTGAAGCGCGAGTATTACGGGCGAATTGTTTAAGGGGAGGAATGCAACTGGCTATTTCACAAGAGCACATACAGTAACGTAAAAGTAACGATAGTCATTACATAAACCTCCTTAGGTTAGGTATAGGTTAGGTTCGAGTGGCTATCTAGATGTTACTGACTCACTTAGACTTTAAGGGTCCATTTTGTGATACCACTAAAGAAGTTACTGATGGGAGAGTAATGAACTTAAAAAAACCATTTTGCACTTTTAATGAAGTTAGAGATACATTTTGTGTCGATCGTTGCCAGTTCACTGATATTATCGAAGAAGGGATTACTGAGATAGTGATTTCTTCTATTGAAGAGCGCCGGACATGTACACTGAAGGTGTTGGACTGCCTCCTCGTCCATGCAGCTTCTATAGAAGTCGTTTGCCTAGACCCCTAGCCTCAAAACATGTCTACCTATGAGGCAGTGAACTGATATGACTCCAATTGTAGAGCTTATATTTTGTCTGCTCAAGGAAAACAAACCGTTTGACCGTTTCAGGTCTATACTTGGCCATATTTGTTTGATTGCTAAGAAGGAGGTACCCTGTGACCATGTAGCATTTGTTGATTCTAGAGCATATTGTTCGAGAAGATATTTGCATGTCGCAAGTGGTGTTCCTATGTTATGTCTTTGTCTAACAGTAGGCAGACTGTTCCGTTTTTGGCGAGCTCATCGGCTTTCTAATTTCCCGGGATTTCTCTGTGGCCCGGCACCCAAATGAAGTGAATGTTAAACTGTTCCGTCATCTCATTCAGAGATGATCGACCATTTGAGAGTTTGTGGAGACAAACACGAGAGATTTGAAAGCGGCTTAGTTTTCCGAGATGATACGTATATCCTTGAAGATATAACGTTTTCTTTGAGCCAGGATAGTGCCTCTTAAATCGACATTACTTCTGCCTGGAACACACTATATATTGATTGGGATGTCTATATGATTGACTGAGATTCAGATGTTGCGAATAGAACTCCTTAATCGGTTTTGAACCGTCTGTAAGGAAGTGTACCGTTATGTCTTCCAGAGGTCTCTCTTCTTTCCAAGAAGATCTTGAATGGATTGAAGCTTGGAAGCTATTATCGAATACCATTTTTGGGGTGGTATAATCATAGCGGTCTAGGATAAATCTGAAGTTGTCTCAGAAAGTAGTATGTGCAGTGTTACTGATCCATTGAGAGGTGGCTCTTAGCCCTACGCATAAGTTAGCTACCACCATTTTGGAAACGATATCAAGAGGTGTTGGATTTGAAAGCACTTTCAAGGCTGCTGTTGGTGTTGAGCGAAGTGCTCCTGTGATGTACATACCTGCTGACCGCTGGACTTTGATAAGTTTGTTAAGATTTACCATCTTGTCCAGTGCGGTCCACCATGCGACAACTCCATAAATGAGTATTGGTCTGATAACCTAATTTTATAGCCAGTGGGTTATTTTTGGGGAGGAGCCCCATGGAGCCTATGGCCTCTTTAAGTAAAAATCGCTACAGTAGCCTTTTTATATAGGTAATCCTACAAATGTGGTAATAAATTCACATTTTCACATGCCGGCCGGTTCGGTTTAAATTTCATCTGACCCTGGCCGGATGATTTGCGCCGATACGCATTCAATAAAATTTATACCTCTCTCAAGCACTAAATTAAATACAAATATTGAAACGTCAAGACCTGTCTGTTTTCATGTTCCAACTCCACCCCGATTTAAGTTATAAGTCACAAGACCAACAAAAAAATTAACTCAAATGTTCAACATTTCTAAAAGTTGATTTCTTATTTACGATCTTGGGAATTTTCGTTTGCAAAATAAAGAAAAACAGACAAATTCACAAGAAATCCACTGCCGTCTGCAATCTAATAATTTAAGTTAATGAATTCTAGGCTTGTGCCTCCTCAAGTTAATTAGAAGCTGCGCAGCACACTTTGCGAATATGATTCTACTTAGTAATTCAATTCAAAGAAAACAGCAAAAAAGTGAAACATAAATAAAAATCCTAGTCCCAGAGACCCAAAAAACTAGTTTTCTTTTTTTTCACCGACAATTTTCTTGCAACTGCGATTGCAAGTGGATCGGAAAATTGTGAGTTCGGTCATAAGGCGACCAGCCACGCCAATATTTCAATCTTATTGCCATTTGCTTGAATGTTGAATGTGGGTTGTGTTTGTTACGCACAATTTTGTTGTCTTGCGAAATTGTTTTGACTTTTGCAGACTGTCAGACACATGACAGTTTTTTTGTTTTGCAAAATTCTGGCAAAACTGTGGTCGCCACTGAGGCGATCTAAAGGTGTCAAAACTGGACAAATGGCTTCGATACGAATAAAGCGAATAACATTTCAACTGTCAGTGTCAGATGATAATTTCTATTGACATCTTCTATCTGTTATTTTGTTTTCCTTGAATGCAAGATGACAGATATGTTTACTGTCGAAGATTAAAAATATGAAATCCGTTTCAATTGACAGAAGGTATTTTGACGTATGGAAGCCCAACCTTTACTGCTCCAAATTCTCGTTTTTTTTTTCTGGGAATTTCGCTTCACCTTTCAAACAAGAATGGAATGCCTTGCTTGAAGGCATTTGACAGTTTTTCCCCTCATTTTTTCTTGTGAATGGCTTTGATTGTTGCATAGGAAGGACCATTGTAACTGTAACTGGTCGTGGTTAATTGTGCGTATGTTGTGCCTTGTTGATTCTGTGCGGTGTCCTACTCTAAATCTATGAATTATGGCTTGTTGGCAGACTCGAAATCGAGGTGGAGTGTTTGCGAACTGACAATGATCGCCACTTGGACATTTATTTGTTTAACTGTCAGGTATTTTGTTTAACGTTGTTAAAGTTTTTTTTTTTTATAACGTCTGTGGACTTGCTTGAAAAACGTTCATTCAGTTGGCATTGCCATTCTTTTGTGCAGACATTTTCAAATAAAAGCTTGCTTGTATGATATTCAAGGCTTAACGAGGTACATTTGTGTAAGTAGATAGACGAAAACCAGTTAACATGACAGTTTTGTCAATGAAGTTAGACGAACAAAAAAAGATTGAATAGACTGTACGGTACGCAGTGAAAAATTAGGCTTAAAAGTGCGTTTCGATGACCTAATTTTGTGCGTAATGGTTATCGATCTTAAATTGTATCGAATCGAATAATCGAATTATTGAAAGTTAATTGTGAATGTATTAATATGGTATGGCAGTGAGTTTAAACTTGTGCTGTGAGATTTTTTGTTTTGAAGTCGACTGAATTTTAAATGATTGTTCAATAATAATTGGGTGACAAAATAGCGTTAGCTACGTTCAAAAAATATGACAGCGTGCTTATGAGAGCTGCGTTACATTACAAAGCAGTTAATTGCGATTTTTATTATCATGGAAGAGTGTTTTTAATGCTGTCTAGCTATCTTAAGTTCTAAACTTCAGGGCCCATTTCCACTTCATTCAGGCACTCTTCTTATTCCAAATTCTTGATTTTCTTAGGTGACCTCACATGTACATGTAAAAAATACAGTAGCGCTTACAGCTCTTGAAGAGCCAAACCTAAGTGGCTTTCTTCCATCAACAATTTTCTAGCATTCTCGCGACATCTAACCTTTTTGATAGAAAGTTCGCCGCCAACTCTTCCCTGCCAGAGAGTGTCATGACTCCGCCTGTTCTTGAGCGCGTCAATGATTCCATGGGACAAATCTTCTTTCGCACTCGTGCTGTGGCGAGAGTGATAAGGGATCTCAACATTCATAAATCCGCTGGTCCAGATGGTATCCCAGTGCCCTTGTTCTGAAGAGGTGTTCTTCCAAGCTGGCAAAACCCCTGCGTGAGTTTTTCCATCTATCCTATTGTTCTGGGCTCGTTTCAAGCAGTTGGAGAACAGCATTTGTCCAGCCAATCCCGAAGAAAGGCGAATCGTCTTCTGATAAACTATCAGCTCAAGAAATATCTCGAAGACCGAAAGCTTCTTAATGACCGGCAATACGGCTTTCGCAGCAACAGGTCCACTGGTGATCTGATGGTTTATCTAACCGAATAATGGAACAAATCTTTTCATCGTTTTGGAGAAAGAAATATTGTTGCACTTGATATTTTAAAGGCATTTCATAAAGTCTGGCATCTTGCTCTTTTATCGAAAATGCGTGCCCTCTGTATTGATTAATTCCTTCTTCGTTGGACTAGAACATTTCTTTCGAACCGTTCAATACAAGTTTTATTGGACGGATTCAAGTCTGAAACCCACAATATAAATGCTGGTGTGCCCCAGGGCTCCGTTTTTTCTCCGATCCTCTTACTCATTTTCATAAATGACCTCTTGTTCGTAACTTCTAATTCAATTAATTGTTGCGCTGACGAAAGTACCCTCAGCTTTTCATATTCATTTCCAGACTCACATCCCTCCTCTTCGGATGTGCAACTGCAACGGCTAAATATGATAAGCTCTGACAGCATTGTTGGGGAATACAAAATCGAGTATAGAGTTTGTGGCGAACCCTAGTATTTCATTCTAAAACTAAAAATAGTATACCTAATTTAACTGAGATGTAACTAAGTGTACTTAATAAGCGAATGCCGGAAGGCTGATAGACATTTTTAATATAATCGAACCTTCTTCTCTTCACTGGCCTCGTACGACACAGACGTCTCTTATAAGTATTCGAAAATTATAAATAATTAATCAATTTTAACTTAGAACTTTAATTTTAAATAAAGTGGATTTTAGTTTTGTAAAGATAATCTTTTATTTTCAAAGTTTATTAAGCTATTCCGCTAATACCTCCACAATTGGTGACCCCGAACAGAGTCTGAATATTTATTTCTTTTTTAATTGACCAAAGGCGATGAAGATTGGAATGTCTGAACAGCAGCAAACTGATGACACATCGGACTCATCAAATCCAACCGGCATCAATGAAGGTTCAGAAACAGTGTCAAATATTGCTATACGCATTCCACCTTTTTGGCATGAAAAACCGCAAATATGGTTTGCCCAAATAGAGGCCCAATTTCAATCGAGAAAAATAACCGGAGACTCATCGAAATTCAACGCTATAATTGGAGCTATCGAATCTCAAGTATTAACACAGGTTTCCGATGCTGTCTTAAACCCGCCAAGCGTGAATAAATACGAAAATCTAAAGTCACAAATCATCGAAAGATTTGAAGACTCTGAACAGCGCAAAATAAAAAAACTTCTGTCTGAAGTCGATTTAGGAGACAAGATACCATCCCAACTACTAAACGAATTACGAGATCTCGGCGGAAATCAGATTAATGCAGAGTTTCTTAAATCTCTATGGTTACAGAGACTACCACCTCAGGTGGTATATTACAGGCATCCAGTGAAGAGCTTGCAGCATTGTCTAAACTTGCGGACAAAGTAATGGAAATCGCCATGAATACGTCACTTTCTTTGCAAGAGCAAGTGCAACAACTCAGCTTCCAGGTGCAAGAGCTCATGAAAATTTCAAGAGGTAGAGAAAATTTCGGTCGCCGTAGTCGAAGTACACATCGTTCAAGTACACCTCACTCATATTCTCGTGAACGAAACAAAGATGATTACATTTGCTGGTTTCATAAGAAATTTGGCATAAAAGCAAGAAATTGCCGCGAGCCATGCTCTTTCAAACGTCATCCAAAAAACTAATTAGCGATATGTTGCCCAATGTTCCCACTAAACAACGCATTGGTCAACAAATTTACAGATTAGTTGTTTACGACTCGACAAGCAAAACAAATTTTCTCATCGATAGCGGTGCTGATATCTCCGTTATACCACCTTCATACAACGATAGATTTTCTCCATCGAAAACGAATTTATATGCAGCCAACGGTAGTGTTATAAAAACATATGGCGAAAAAAATTTAATCATCAACTTAGGTTTGAGACGAGCATTTAACTGGACTTTTATCATCGCCGACGTCACTCGCCCAATAATAGGAGCTGATTTTATTCGTAAGTTTGGACTCCTAATTGATCTTAAAGGCAACCGATTAATCGATAGCACAACTCAACTTAAAGTTAAAACAAATTCATCGCTAGTCAACCCCACAGAGGTAACTATTAAATCATTTGATTCTACTCAACCGTTTGCCCACATTTTGGCAGATTTCCAAGAGCTCGTTCATATGAATAGAAGTCCGACTAACACCACAGGAACAACGCATCACATCGAAACCACAGGTGCACCAGTTTTTGCTCGTCCGCGACGCCTCGATGCAGAGAAATACAAAGCTGCGCAATCAGAATTCAGGCATTTGATGGAAAAAGGCATTTGTCGACCCTCGAAGAGTAATTGGTCCAGCCCTTTGCATATGGTTAAGAAAGCGAATGGAGAATGGCGCATTTGTGGTGATTATCGTGCTTTAAATGCAAATACTAAGCCTGATCGATATCCGATACCTTTCATCCAGGATTTTTCCAACATATTGCACGGCCGAAAAGTATTCTCCAAGATTGATTTGCAAAAAGCGTTCCACCAAATACCCGTTGAGCCTTCCGATATCCCAAAGACTGCAATTACAACCCCATTTGGATTAATCGAGTTCCTTTTTATGACGAACGGACTCCGCAATGCCGCCCAAACTTTTCAGCGCAACATTCATCAAGTTCTCTCTGGTCTTGAAGATTTC
>CAKKXW010000005.1:7589746-7735102 GCA_920937365.1 Sphaerophoria rueppellii
AAAAGCGGTCGGTCCATACTCAATAGCACTGGCAACTCCAACGAACACAATGAATGCAAAAAACTACAAACAAAAAATAATTTTGACATGTTGTCATCTCAACTGTCATTCGTCAACAAACTGTCACTTACGTTAAACATTTTTAAATAATATTTATTTTCACGCTGAACGGTTTATTTATGCTGTTAATACACAAAACTCCTGAGCTGGACTACGATTCTGGTCAATTAGGCGTTCGACTTTTATACGATTATCAGCATGGACCAATATTGCTCCACATAACTCACTCGTAAGAAAAACTACACCAGCTCAATCTCATTCACGTGGGGGTAAACGACAAGCCAAACGCTCAGACTCACTCTCTGGTTTTGGCGTTCAAATGCCTGTCTGTAGGCATGTAACCTATGTGTATTTTAACTTCTTGTCTATAGCGTCACAATCAATTGACGCAGCCTTATACAGGTCCTAAAAGGAGTCGAGTTCAGAGATTATTGTGTGCGCAGCGCATATAAACACACTTTGCTTTTTTCGTGCGCAGTGTTAACAAGAACGTGTTAACACCTTTCTCTCCTCTTTGCCTTTAGAATTTCAAATTACTTTGTCGAATTGTTGTTGGTCATGGTCTGGCCTCAGGCCATTGATGATGATGGTTGCTTGCAAGTGGAGTTGACACTCCTTCTTGAGGTGCTTGAAGTTTAGTTATTCTTCTCGTCATCGATTATCGTATCAGTATCGGTCGTCAAAGTTGAGTTGGGTGTTGTTTAGTTGTTGTTAGAAAAGGAAAGAAAAATTTGGATGGGAGTTTTATTGCCTTCAGTCTAAATTTTTTCGTGAAGTAATTGAGCTGGCTAAGGACTTCTAATGATTATTGCAAACTTCAACTTGAGTTCGAAATAAATTCTTTGGCTTATGCCTTTGAGAGAGAATCACCTAGCTTGGTTTTTGGGCGCGGAGTGAAAGAATACAAGTCAAGGAAAAATGAGTTTGGGTGCGTGCGTTATTGATTCGAAGAAGTACTTTCATCTAAGACATTCATTTTGGATAGATTTGAATTTCTGTTCATGCCAAAGGCCAAGCTGTATGAAAAAAGACCTCTGATAGAAGTAAGAAGGAAGGTACCTGGAGAATTGTATGGAATACAAATATCACAGAGAAACGTTTCGATATTTTTCGCTCTTCTGATATGTGAAGTCTGCCCTGGTGGAAACACGTAGAAATTTTTTTGTTGAAAATTTAACTGAAATACCGGGCGCCCATAACCAGAAGTAGGGTCAGATTTCATTTTATTCTTCGTTTTCCTCATATATCAGGCACCCATAATCACATGGAAGATCAATTTTCGATTTGATTTTGCTTAAGTTTGCTCCGTATGAGCGCGAATTTTTGTTGAAAAAGTCACTAAAATTCCTTGCGCCCAATAATCCCTTAAGGTGCGAGTAGAATCGATTCTACGTTTTCTATGCTATTTATTGGTCACATAACCACTTTGCCACTGGTACAATCTGGTAGGTATATTGACGACCAATTTAAGCAGTGAAGGCCAACAGTTCTGAAGTCTCCACCCTCGAGTCTGACGAAGTATAAATCACGCTATCAGCATTTTTGTCCAAAAAAACCGCATGAGGAAAGAACCATGAACCAAGAACCATGTTAATGCTGTCAGCAAGAATGTAGGTACCCAACAATGATTACTTGTAGAAAAAACCAAGATGGACAGTTTAAACTAGGATTCAGTCTTGTACCTAGGATTCGGTTTAACCAACGACAACGGTGCCAACCATATGAATTACTGCCAGCCTTAAACGCTCGTAGTCTCGGTCCTAGTCTTCGGGCAATAGCATGGACCCACGACAATGATAGATGAGCACATCTTTGGATGCAAAATGATGGGATGCAACTGTAGGGGTGTTATGTACCATACCTCTATAGTACTCCGGCGGTGTTCAAATAGGAAGACCATTAAGCAAATACCAGATTCTGAACATAAGGAATGTGGCTGTTCAAAAACGTGCTCCAAAACCAAAAAATTATCATTTTAACGAGATGTTACTGACTCACTTAGACCTCAAGGGTCCATTGTGATGCCACTAAAGAAGCTACTCATGGGAGAGTAATGAACTTAAAAAAACCATTTTGAACTTTTAATGAAGTTAGAGATACATTTTGTGTCGATCACTGGTATTATCGAAGAAGGGATTACCGAGATAGTGATTCATTCTATTGAAGAGCGCTGGACATGTCCTCCTCGTCCATGCAGCTTCTACAGAAGTCGTCTGCGTAGACCCCTAGCCTCAAAGCATGTCTACCTATGAGGCAGTGTCCTGTTATGACTCCAATTGTAGAGCTTATATTTTGTCTGCTCAGGGAAATCAAGCCTTTTGACCGTTTCAGGTCTATGCTTGGCCATATTTGTTTGGTTGCTAGGCAGGTGGTACCCTGTGACCATCTAGCATTTGTTGATTCTAGAGCATATTGTTTGAGAAGATATTTGCATGTAGCAAGTGGTGTTCCTATGTTATGTCTTTGTCTAACGGTAGGCAGAAGTGTTCCGTTTTTGGCGAGCTCATCGGCTTTGCAATTTCCCGGGATGTCTCTGTGGCCCGGCACCCAAATGAGGTGAATGTTAAACTGTTCCGTCATCTCATTCAGAGATGATCGACAGTCGTGGACTATTTGAGAGTTTGTGGAGACAGACGCGAGAGATTTGAGAGCGGCTTGGCTGTCCGAGAAGATACGTATATCCTTGCAAGATATAACGTTTTCTTTGAGCCAGGATAGTGCCTCTTTAATCGCCATTACTTCTGCCTGGAACACACTACATTGATTGGGAAGTCTATATGATAGACTGAGATTCAGTTGTTTCGAATAGATACCACTTCCAACGCCGTAATCGGTCTTTGAACCGTCTGTATAGAAGTGTACCGTATTGTCTTCCAGGGTCTCTCTTCTTCCCAAGAAGATCTTGAAGGGATTGAAACTTGGAAGCTATTATCGAATACATTTTTGGGTGGTATAGTCTAAGCGATCTGGGATAGATCTGAAGTTGTCTAAGATAGTAGTATGTCCAGTGTTGTTACTGATCCATTGAGAGGTGGCTCTTAACCTTGGAATTCATTTTATTCAGCCGGTTCGGTTTAAATTTCATCTGACCCTGGCCGGATGATTTGCGCCGATACGCATTCAATAAAATTTATACCTCTCTCAAGCACTAAATTAAATACAAATATTCAAATGTCAAGACCTGTCTGTTTTCATGCTCCAACTCCACCCCGTTTTAAGTTATAAGTCACAAGACCAACAAAAAAAATTAACTCAAATTTTCAACATTTCTAAAAGTTGATTTCTTATTTACGATTTTGGGAATTTTTTGTTTGCAAAATGAAGAAAAACAGACAAATTCACAAGAAATCCATTGCCGTCTGCAATCTAGTAATTTAAGTTAATAAATTCTAGGCCTCCTCAAGTTAATTAGAAGCTGCGCAGCACACTTTGGGAATATGATTCTACTTAGTAATTCAATTAAAAAAAAACAGCAAAAAAGTGAAACATAAATCAAATCCCAGTCCCAGGGACCCAAAAAACTAGTTTTTATTTTTTTCACCGACAATTTTCTTGCAACTGCGAGTGCAAACGGATCGGAAAATTGTGAGTTCTGTCATAAGGCGACCAGCCACGCCAATATTTCAATTTATTGCCATTTGCTTGAATGTTGAATGTGGGTTGTGTTTGTTACGCACAATTTTGTTGTCTTGCGAAATTGTTTTGACTTTTGCAGACTGACACACACATGACAGTTTTTTTGTTTTGCAAAATTCTGGCAAAACTATAATGGTCGCCACCGAGGCGATCTAAAGGTGTCAAAACTGGACAAATGGCTTCGATACGAATAAAGCGAATAACATTTCAACTGTCAGTGTCAGATGATAATTTCTATTGACATCTTCTATCTGTTATTTTGTTTTCCTTGAATGCAAGATGACAGAAATGTTTACTGTCGAAGATTAAAAATATGAAATCCGTTTCAATTGACAGAAGGTATTTTGACGTATGCAAGCCCAACCTTTACTGCTCCAAATTCTCGTTTTTTTTTCTGGGAATTTCGCTTCACCTTTCAAACAAGAATGGAATGCCTTGCTTGAAGGCATTTGACAGTTTTTCCCCTCATTTTTTCTTGTGAATGGCTTTGATTGTTGCAAAGGAAGGACCATTGTAACTGTAACTGGTCGTGGTTAATTGTGCGTATGTTGTGCCTTGTTGATTCTGTGCGGTGTCCTACTCTAAATCTATGAATTGTGGCCTGTTGGCAGACTTGAAATCGA
This sequence comes from Sphaerophoria rueppellii, assembly GCA_920937365.1. NCBI lineage: Eukaryota > Metazoa > Arthropoda > Insecta > Diptera > Syrphidae > Sphaerophoria > Sphaerophoria rueppellii. The sequence goes on from CAKKXW010000005.1 coordinate 7,594,066, forward strand.
GGTGGAGTGTTTGCGAACTGACAATGATCGCCACTTGGACATTTATTTGTTTAACTGTCAGGTATTTTGTTTAACGTTGTTAAAGTTTTTTTTTTTTTATAACGTCTGTGGACTTGCTTGAAAAACGTTCATTCAGTTGGCATTGCCATTCTTTTGTGCAGACATTTTCAAATAAAAGCTTGCTTGTATGATATTCAAGGCTTAACGAGGTACATTTGTGTAAGTAGATAGACGAAAACCAGTTAACATGACAGTTTTGTCAATGAAGTTAGACGAACAAAAAAAGATTGAATAGACTGTATGGTACGCAGTGAAAAATTAGGCTTAAAAGTGCGTTTCGATGACCTAATTTTGTGCGTAATGGTTATCGATCTTAAATTGTATCGAATCGAATAATCGAATTATTGAAAGTTAATTGTGAATGTATTAATATGGTATGGCAGTGAGTTTAAACTTGTGCGTGAGATTTTTTTTTGAAGTCGACTGAATTTTAAATGATTGTTCAATAATAATTGGGTGACAAAATAGCGTAAGCTACGTTCAAAAAATATGACAGCGTGCTTATGAGAGCTGCGTTACATTACAAAGTAGTTAATTGCGATTTTTATTATCATGGAAGAGTGTTTTATTTGGATAATAATGTTGTTAATGCTGTCTAGCTATCTTAAGTTCTAAACTTCAGGGCTCCTTTCTACTTCATTAAGGCACTCTTCTTCAGCCAAGTTCTTGGTTTTCTAAGGTGACCTCACATGTACATGTAAAAAATACAGTAGCGCGACAGCTCTTGAAGAGCCAAACCTAAGTGGCTTTCTTCCATCAACAATTTTCTAGCTTTCTCGCGAAATCTAACCTTTTTGATAGAAAGTTCGCCGCCAACTCTTCCCTGCCAGAGAGTGTCATGACTCCGCCTGTTCTTGAGCGCGTCAATGATTCCATGGGACAAATCTTCTTCCGCACTCGTGCTGTGGCGAGAGTCCTAAGGGATCTCAACATTCATAAATCCGCTGGTCCGGATGGTATCCCCGCGCCCTTGTTCTGAAGAGGTGTTCTTCCAAGCTGGCAAAACCCCTGCGTGAGTTTTTCCATCTATCCTATTCTTCTTGGCTCGTTTCGAGCAGTTGGAAAACAGCATTTGTCCAGCCAATCCCGAAGAAAGGCGAATCGTCTTCTGATAAACTATCAGCTCAAGAAATATCTCGAAGACCGAAAGCTTCTTAATGACCGGCAATACGGCTTTCGCAGCAACAGGTCCACTGGTGATCTGATGGTTTATCTCACCGATGCATACCACCCCTTAAACAATTCAACCGTAATACCCGCGCTTCCAGGAAGGCCCATCAGTTTACCCTCGAGCCTAACTACGGCCGTACGCTCAAGTATAGAGAATCGTTCCTTAGCCGTACTACGCGAATATGGAACTCTCTCCTACACTCTATCTTTCCCGATCATTGCAGTGGTCGAGAATTTAAGACCAATGTACACCAGCACCTCCTCAAACCCTTTCTCTTTTTCCAAAAGCACTCACTGTGTCTATGGCATAAAAAGGGTATAAGAACCCCTTGGAAGTTTTGTCAGTTCTTCGAAAGAGGCAGTGCCCGTGAAAGATGAAATAAAACCTGGGCACGAGTAGGACTTGAACCTATAACGTTCTGCTTAGCAGCCAACGCATCTAACCACTAAGCTATGGACACTACATTGTTCATGTATGTTTAAGAAAAGCGCAACAAAAGAATACCACATGTCAGCTCATCAGCTGAAAACCTACTTCCTCCTTTTGTATCCGACGCAGTTCCTTATGCAGTGCATTACAAAACCTACGAGAAAAAATTATTTCCGACCAAGAACATACTATATTGTGTCCCTCTGTCATCATTTTGAAGGAAATAAGACGCCTTGTAGGCACCTCGCGATTTGTTTAAACAGATTGTTGAATTTTAAGGTTCTTGTTAACAATTTCCGGTCTTGGTTTCAACAGCACTGAAATGGATGCCTACGCACTTTAGACCAATAAAGTGTCGTACTTCAAAGACAGTGGGAAAATAGATTAGCACTTAAAAAAAAAATACTATTTACTTCATTCTGAAATAAAGAAGCGAACTCAACTTCATATTTGTTCTATACTTGATTAAATTTATTCCACTGTGCAAGACCAATGACAAATATGCAGCTATGGATGTAGATGCACACAGGCAACACACTTCTAAGGTAACCTTCTACCTAAATCCTGAACGTGCCTACCTAAGTGCTATCTTAATCCAAATCTTCTAAAATGGCCCCACTCTGCGAAAACGTGCTAACCCAAGCTAATATCATCGACAACGATCATGGCACGCGCTCTTGTAACTATCTCAACATTCGATTTAAATTTTGTGGGTTTGTTTGTTTTTCTGAACGAAAAAGTCTACAATCTGCGAGATCACTATAATAAACGATCAATAAGCGACCAGAATTTTTTTTAGTCAAATGAAATCTACTTGTATAACTGCTTAGAAAAAAGATGAATTTGGTATTGGTAAGAAAAAATTGAACACATTGGGAACCCCATTACGACGACTGACCGTCTATCTTTAAGAGTTTGTTGCCAGTCGTCGTCGCAGTTGTCGTTCAGAGGGAACTCCATTCGTGTGTTTTAAAATTTGAACTAACGAATTCATAGATTATTTGCATTAAACATTCAATGTGGATAACTTTTCTGGTCCAGTAAGTAAAATGATGACAAAAAAGACACAAAAAAGAAAAAGAAAAAAACAATTAAATAGTTCATTTGACTATGTATTTGCTAATTTTTTCCTAATATTGGGGACTTGTTGTTGATTCGGTTTTGAGAAAATTCTAATTTTGGATTTTCACTTTCATTTTCGATTTGTGCTCACAGATTGAGACTTAAGATGCGCCGAAAGACAACAAATCAAAATCCCGAAGACCGAAATCAGGTAAGCAATTTGATCGGAAATTATTTTCCCTCAGTGCTTTTGTACAAATGACATTTCATCTCAAAATTCCTACCTTTTTCATGACAATCTTCACCTTTTCTTCACTCAAAGTTGCGAGAATTAAAGAGATACATCAACTTTTTTCAAAAACAGACATTTTATAAGACTCGAAATCGTGAGAATCATGGAGAACGAAGCAAACTAATTCTTCGTTCAAAAGTTTCTATTTCATTTCTAGATTTGTTGTGCTAGAGGGAGAGCACATCAATGTTCCCGTGAAGACAAATAGACCGACAAATAGGCGGTCTACCTCGAGTACGAGTACCTACATTCACTTACTTATTTACTTAAGGTGGCGCTACAGTGCGTTGTGGACTTGGGCCTCAATCAACAGTGAGCTCGGTGTTGGTCCCTAGCTAGCTGTCTCCGGTTTTGCCCACCAAGTTGATTGAGGTCCTCATCCACTTGAGTCCGCCACCTGAGTCGCCGTCTTTCTCTCCTCCTAGTCCCTCGGGAAAAGTGTCGAAGGCTTTCCGGGCCGGAGCATTGGTGTCCATTCGCTCTAAATGACCGAGCCATCTGAGTCTCTGGACCTTGACTCTTCTGGCTAGGTCCATGACGTTGCACAACCCGTAAAGTTCGCTGTTTAATCTTCTTCGCCATTCGCCTTCAATGCACACGGGGCCAAAGATGACCCGAAGAACTTTGCTCTTGAAACAGCCTAAGGCACTTTCATCCGATTTTGTCAAGGTCCATGCTTCTGCACCATACAGCAGGACTGGGATGATGAGTGTGTTGTACAGTTTTACCTTAGTTGCTCGAGAGAGGGCTTTTCCACTCAATTGCTTTCTTAGCCCAAAGAAACAGCGATTAGCAAGAGTTATTCTTCGTCTGATCTCGGCGCTGGTGTTATTGCCCGTGTTTATAGCGGAGCCTAGGTAGACAAACTCCTCTACTACCTCGAAGTTATATGCGTCTATTGTGATGTTCTGCCCAAGCCATCGGTGTTGGGTGTCCTTCCTCGAAGACAGCATATACTTTGTTTTTCCCCCATTTACCGCTAAACTCATTTTTGTCGCTTCTGTCTCAATTCGCACAAAGGCGCCATTGATATCACGCTGTGTTCTTCCCATTATATCAATATCATCGGCGTACGCGAGAAGTTGAACAGATTTTTGGAAGATAGTGCCTCTGGTGTTGACGGTGGAGTTCTGCACTATCTTCTCAAGAACGATGTTAAAGAAATCGCACGACAGTGCATCGCCTTGTCTGAATCCTTTTTTGACGTTGAACGATTCCGTAAGCTCGTTGCCAACCTTGATGGAGCAGCGTGAGTTCTCCATCGTCATTTTGCACAAGCGAACGAGCTTGGCAGGGATGCCAAAACTAGACATAGCTTTATACAGTTCGTCTCTGTAGATGCTGTCATACGCGGCCTTAAAATCGATGAAAAGGTGGTGGGTATCGATTTGGAGTTCATAGGTCTTTTCCAGGATCTGCCGCAACGTGAAAATTTGGTCGATGGTTGACTTTCCTGGCCTGAAGCCACATTGATAAGGACCAATCAGATTGTTGACGAAAGGCTTCAGACGTTCACATATTACGGCAGAGAGGATCTTGTAGGCGATGTTAAGTAGACTTATTCCTCTGTAGTTGGCGCAGTTTAGAGGATCTCCTCTTTCAGGATCGGGCAAACAATGCTGAGGTTCCATTCATCGGGCATGCATTCCTCTGACCATATCTTACAGATGAGTTGGTGCATGCTCCTATCTAGCTCGTCGCCTGCTGTTTTGAACAGCTCAACAGCTAGACCATCTGACCCTCCAGCGGCTTTGTTGGAATTCAGCCTTCATTTCAATTTTATAGATGAGTACCTACATTTACTCAGTTATTAAGCTGACCTTTTTTGTTGCAGTTATACCAATCAACAGTCAGATTAGAAACACAGGGTGGGCTTGCCTTATATTTCCTGAATATCAAATTACACCCGGAGCAAATTTCAACGAATGTGCTCATTTGCATGTTTTGAGATAACCGACTTTTATTTCTCTTCCAATATTTTTATCTAAAATCCAGCGAGTGACTTTTATGATCAGTTTTCAACCCATATTTAGTGCTATTTTTCATGGCACTACTCTTACTCGACTAATGCTTCTTTCCAAAAGCCCAGAATGAAGTTGTTTACAGTCAAGTCAAACCTGCCAGCAGCGCGACATCAGTCGCTAGGCCGCTTATATCTCAAAGTTTATTTTTTCAAGCGAATTGAAACATTTTTTAAATTTATTGCTTCAAATGAAATTCAAAACTTGCCCCAGTTAGAGCACCCAACGACAAACGAAAATTATATAAAAAAAAACGAACGACACGACACAGTAGCCAACAACAAGACAAGCAAACATTACATAACCTCAAAAAGTCTTTCGTCGCAAAAAGAGACCTAGTTTTGCGAGGTGTAGTATTTAGATTGCTTATATTCCTCCAACAAAGAGTTGATCTCCTTCTTTTGCGTCTGCTGCGATGATGACGATAGACTCTCTGGCTGAGGCTCTGACTGGGGCTGAGACTCACTTTGACTCTGTTGTTGAAGCCCCGAGGTACGTTGTGGTGGCCTGGTATTCTGCAAGCGAGACCGCAGCAATTCCCTGCGTAGTAAATGGCTTTCAGCTTGCATTGAATCGTCCAACTGCAAACCAAATAAAGCAACAACATCAAAAGAAAGTTAAGCGAGGATCGATTCATTGATTGATCTCTTGTGCATGATCCTCGAATTGAAATTGAATATACTCACACTTTGGACTTGTAATGACCGTTCAATGGATTCAACATCGGGTAGAGTCGATGTGTCTCGACCGCAGCTGTCAACTTGGTCATTAGTTAAACAGGTTGATGATTTTTCATGACCAAGTTGGAGTCGATGATCTTCATTTCTCCAATTGGAGTCGCTATCGTCGTTGTTGGTCATTGGCATCGGCGTGCTATTGGCATCCGTCTTTTTGAGCTTGCTCAGCTCGTTTTTCAGCCTTTCGTTTTCCATTTCAAGAAAGTCGACCTAGAAGACATACGTATCTGTTTTTATAGAGCTATGTATTTGGACCGATCAATCGGCTACCGGAAGGATACTGTGCCACAACACTTACACTTTCCAATTCGAATTCAAGTTCATCGATTATGTCATAAGCTTCATCCAGAGCTCGCTGCAAGGTGGAGATCTTGTTTGAATTGATTACGTTTTCGTCTTGGAGCTGTTGCTGTCGAGTGGAGTTGTCATTTGCGGCATCTTGGAAACAGAATCAAAGAGCAGAAGGAAATTGTCATTGATCGTGATGATGTTACGTGGAGGCTTGACTTTTTTGGGTTAATGGATAATGCTGGAGCAGGAAGTTTTTTGAAATGAATTCAGATTTGGAGTAGGAGTACCTAGGAATGACATTCATGCGAGACATTTCAGGGCAATCTTGTTCAAGATTCTTCAACTTTTTTTTGTCAATAACACAATAGAGGGCTCCGTCTGCCGTAAACGTTAGCAGAAGAATAACATTTGTTGAGGTGCAGAAGCACAAGTAGAAGAAGAATTCGCTGGTGGCTGCTCACAGACAACGAAATGTCCTTTAATCTTTCAAGGCTCTTTCAATCCAAAAACCTTATCATTATCTTACGTCAAAACTGCTGAAATATCATAGGAAACCTCAAAAGCAAAATGCTTCTTTGAGGAAATTTCAAAACTGCAATTTTTCACCACCGATCGCAGCGCCATTTGCTGGTATTTCAATGAAATTTTCAATGGTCCAATTGGTGCAAAATAAATACAGAATAGACCCTACTGCTGATTATGGGCGCCTGATGGTATTTCAGTGAAATTTTCAATGAAAAATCGAAGAAAATTCGGCCTGATTCTGTCCGATTTTTGAAAGAAAAAATTGACTTATGTTTGGATATAAATGGTTGCAAACAAGCACAAAAAAATGTTCAATGACAAATCAAAACCTACTCGCTGCGAATTTCTTGACCAATCCCGGTAGCATTTTCTGCCGTGCAAAGACCTCTTCAAGCGTCTTGCATCGCTTAACCTTCTCCAAAAAAGCACCATGTAATTTATTGTATTGCGCTTTTAATCTCTCCAGATTCTCATACATTTTATCACGCTCTTCCTCCAGAGTAAATAATTTCCGCTGAGTCTCAACATTCACATTTGATGTTGTTAGGTGTTCATTTGTTTGACGAATAAGCTTATGACGCAGAAGGGCATTTTCTTCAGTAAGGTGGACATTTTTAGCATTTGCTAGAAAATACAAAAGTTTTAGGGAGTTTAAACTTGAATGTAATGCCACTTAACACACCGATTTCGAGTTCAATTTTCAATGATTTAACAACTTCACTTTCGTCTTGTAAATTACTTAAACGAGACATTTTGAATTGAAAACCGAATTGTTAACGCGGATGGGTCAACTGATTAGAGACGAAAATTATGAAAAGGTAAACAGGTGGTTATCGAAACATGAACATGACTGACTGACATTGATTAGATAAGCAAATTTTGAATCGAGTTTCAGCGACATCTCTGGAGGTTTTAAAGAACTTGAACTGAGTATCTTATATAAGAACCAAGTATGATGATGGTTGCTGTACTTGCTACACTGTGTTTGTTGTTGAGAACGTTGATGATTTTTTGTTCTCAAATAGTTTGACAGCCTCTGGGTAAGTAATTACAAAAAAATTCAAATTTTTAGTTTGTTTCAAATTATCTTTGAGTGTTTTCATCCGGTAACATTAAAAAAACGAGAAAAAAGAGCTCGACAATCAAACGACAAAAACACACGTTCCCAAGGAAAAAGTTCAACATCAGTTGCCTTGCCACTCCGGATAATGCCAGAGACTACAGTGAGCGCCTGAGTGGGCGACTCTCCGCCGTCCCCCCAAATACCACAGATGTCAACACCATAAGGAACCAATTACGCGAAATAATAAAAAATGTAGCCGAAACCTTAGGGTAATCTTCATAAGTTGTATTAAACTTAGATACTCCGCTAATAGCTGGAAGAAGGTCAAGGTAGTCTTCATCCCAAAAGCCGGGAAACCGACTCACTCGACCGCTCAGGATTATAGACCAATAAGTCTCTCTTCGTTTCTCCTTAAGACACTAGAGAGAATAATTGATCTTTACGTTAGAGAACTTCTCAACGAAAACAGGTTGTGCAACTACCAACACGCCTACCTTAAAAGTAAATCAGTGGAAACCGCTTTGCATGAGGTAGTTTCACATATTAAGAAAAGTCTTGAACAAAAAGAGTATACCCTGGCGGCATTTCTTGATATCGAGGGTGCGTTTAATAACGTAAAAACGGAATCAATCAAAACCGCCTTAGTTGAAGTTGGAGTTGAATCTGTCATTGTCGATTGGATCTTCACCATGTTAAATGGCAGAATCGTCAACTCTCAATTGGGATCTAGCACTATTGAGATGATCCTTGACTCCAAGCTTACATGGAAGCGTAATACTGAGGAAAGAATGAAAAAAGCACTATGTGCATTCTACACATGCAAAAGGACCTTCGGTGTACGTTGGGGTATGCGACCGCAAGTCATCCAATGGATGTACACAGCGATTGTCAGACCCATTCTCACCTATGGCTCTGTTGTATGGTGGAAAGCAGTAGACAAATCAAGCTATCTCAAGAACCTGAATAAGGTACAGAGACTAGCCTGTATAGGAATAACAGGGGCTCAGAGATCCACACCACAGGCTGGGTTGGAAATGATCTTGGATCTCCCGGCTCTGGATGAGTTCATAAGGTGCACGGCAGCCAAAACCGCAATTCGTTTAAAAGAACTGAGTTTTTGGAAGCACAGCACTTATGGACACGGGTCAATCTTACAAAGATATGACATGATTCCAAGACTGATGGAGACCACCGATTACATTCCCCCCTGCTGGATTTTGACAGGAAATTTTCTATTTGCATACCAGGAAGACAGGGTTGGGATCCCAATTCACTTATAAGTGAACAGGGTATCCCTTTCTACACTGACGGTTCGAAAATGGAATCAGGAACAGGTGCTGGAGTGTTTTGCCAATCTCTCAACATCAGAGAGGCGTATAAACTCCAAGCTGACTGTAGTGTCTTTCAGGCCGAGATCTATGCCATTGAAAAAGCAGCTGAATTGGCACATCATGAAAAGCTAAGCTCCTCGGAGATTACTTTTTTCGTGGACAGCCAGGCTGCTATCAAAGCCTTAGCCAGTGAGACCATAAGATCGAAGGCAGTTTTAAACTGTAGGAAAGAATTAAATAGAATCTGCCACACTAACCAGGTTAAGCTCTGCTGGGTTCCAGCAACATAGAAGGAAACGAAATAGCAGATGAACTAGCCAGGAAAGGGTCAGAAGCAGATACAAGTAGTAGCGACCATTCAGATAGGGGACCACATCGTCCCGATTGGGGTACTCAAGAGAAGATAGACCTTAAATCAAAGGAGATGATCAATAACTCCTGGAAATCCAGGGACGATTGCGTAATCTCTAGAAGTTTATGGCCTAACATTAATGAAAAGGAAACTCGGTATATTTTATCGCTGAGTAAAAGGAACATTAAAATCCTGATAGGTGTACTAACGGGTCATTGCGCCATTGGCACAATGGCCAACAAGATAGGAGCTTTTGCACCCGATTTCTGTAGGAGCTGTCAGGATGAGAGGAAATAGAAACCATTAAACACCTGCTCTGTGACTGTCCGAACCTCCAAACTAACCGACTCCGTCATTTTGGGAACAGGTTTGTTGGAGAACTGGATGATCTAGCACAGGTCTCAATGGCAAATATGAAGAAATTTATAGATAGCACAGGCTGGTTCGTTAACGAGCCGGTCTACGTTCATCGACAACTTTGAATAGCATCGATGCTAACCTTTATTTTTATAGGGGATCACAATGGACCAATAGGCCCCCGTGTATGCAACAGTTCACGCTGTGCACACCCCTCATAACCTAACCTAACCTAACCTAGCCGAAACCACCATAGGTTACCATAGAACCCGTGGTATTGAAAAGAGAGACGGAAAAGCACGTTTTGCAGATGCTGCAACGGAAAACAAGAGTAGCAAGAGAAGAGTATCGAACAAAAACGAGAAATGAGAAAAAACCCTGTGGAGGAAGAAAAGAACATCCGCAGTTTCTCAGCTCAAAGATCTAGAAGAGTCTAGAACAAAGAACAAAACCCAGCGTTTCTTTAAAAGGTCGAAGCAATTAGCTTCTGGTTTCAGAACTGAGACACAGGCTCTTCGAAACATTGAAGGAAACCTAGTCACCGAAGCACAGGAAATTGTAGATGTTTTTAAGCAGCACTTCGAACAGCTGCTGAATGCGCAAAATGTCGAGCGAGCTAATGACGAAAGAGAAGCAAGACCAGTCAATGAAGACCCAGTTCCAGCCCCCAGCGCAGAAGAGATAGAAAGAGAAATCCAAAAGCAAAAAATAGCAAGTCCGCCGGGTCGGATGGCATACCTGCGAAACTCGATCTTCTTGAAGTGAATGAGGACAAAGTGTCTGCTACACAAAACTTTGATTTTACCAGTCCTACTCTTCGGCGCCAAGTGCTGGAGGGTAAGTAATATAAGGGAATTGATACTGGGCACTTTCGAGAGAAAATTTCTTCGACGGATTTTCGGTCCCATATGCGACGATGGCGAATGGAGAAGAAGGTTCGACCGAGAACTGTATGAGCCGTACAAGATGTGGATGTAGTCGAGAAGGCCAAGAAAAGACGACTACATTGGCTCGGCCACATCGAGTGAATGGTCGACAACGCTCCAGCCAAGAAAGTCTTCTCATCCTCAGACCGAAGCTACGGTACAAGGACCAAGTGGCTGCGGATACCAGAGCGCACCATAATAGGAAGCATGATGCGAAAATTTTAATTTTAAGTTTTGAGAAATATCAATCCTCCACCAGTCAATGTTCATAACGTTTTTCTGGCGGTCATGCTTCCAAGGTCCAAAAGTAACATTTTTCTCCACAAAGGACAGTAACGAAATCCTTTTGGGAAATCTTGTTCATACGACTATTTCACTTCTAGTTTCCTTAATTAAAAAAAGGAAAACAAAAACTAACATCCCAAATTAATAACCCTTTACCTGGTGCTGCACAGAAGAACATATACATCCCGCTATCTTTGACCAAGCACGTAACTCTGGCATACCTCGAGCGAGCGCCATACTTAACTAACTTTGCTTTTTTAGCTTATAACCTCTTGGGCATCCTATAACACAACGAAGCCGACGATTCATAATGCGAAGGATACGCGTTACTAAAATCGTGTGAAATATTCTCCAGCCCGAATCCCATCTACGAACGAACATCCACCTGCGGATGCTGTGTCCTGTGTGTGCATAGTGTGGAAAAAAAACGTCCAAACATATGCACCCGACCCTAACCAGTAGCACTGCCACCAGATGGCAGGTCCAAAAAGGGCTATAACTCTCCCAAAGGTGAGAGAGCGATATGGAACGTGGGCAACAAAAAAAAGCTAAACTATATCCAACAGGATTTCGACGAGGTGCAGGTGATGTTGAAAAGGATGAACAAAAAAAATTACAAGAAATAAATAAAGCAGACACACACTGTGTTTATTGTCAAATACGCCCAAAACGCCCTCCAACCCACGCTCTGTTACGATGTCACCAAGGAATATAATGGGAGTAAGCTGCTATCCTGGAAATATTGTTATTATCCTTGGATGTGTTGTAATTACTTAAAAAATTAACTATCTTCCAGCGAGCGTCGTAGGGAGGTCCAGGAGGACATCTTAGCCCCGAAATCAACTAGGCTACCGCACCGGAAGGATGTGTGTGTGGGGAAAAAAGTGCCCACAGAGAGGGCATACATTGCGGTTGACAGGAGCTTATCCCTTTTTGATAGAATCATCCGTCACACACCACGAATGTTTGGGTATGTAGTTTTCTCAGTTAAGTTCCTTTTTGATCCTACATTTCCAGACGACTTGGTCCTTTTTCGTGTTAATCTGGAAGCCGTTAAATTTTTGCTATGCATTTTTTTTCCACCAACGATGGTGTCGGAATCGGAGTTAATGTGGCAGTCGTGTTGAGCTCATGGTAGTGCTTGCTATCCTCTCCCACACATGATTTGAATGGTGCTTCTTCACTGAACACGTGCAGCAAAAAGGAATCGTATGTGTGCTCAAGGGTGTAGATACCGTTATGCAGGTAAAGTATGTAATGTTTTTTATGGGAGTTGCAATCTTTTTTTTTGTCTGAACTTTCGAACAAACAAATTTCCAACTTGAAATTGAAGAAAGGCGGTTGTTTTGTTCAAGTCGTAAATACACGGATAGTTGAACAAATTCATTGAAATTGTTTCCTTATAGTCTTTTGTATGGAAATTGTTGGAATTTCGGTTCTTCCTTCCGCAACAACAAACCATCCCGTTTTTCTATTGATAGTTTATTCGATGAAAGCCAAAGGCGAAACGATTCGGAGACGCGAAGCACGTGAAGTTGAAGGAGAGAAGAAAAATCAAAACAATCGAAATGAAAAATAGAAAAAAATTAAAAAATTTAAGAAAAAGTTATTGCTTCTCGGTGAGAAGAGAGATGATTTCTCTTTGAATACAAAAATAACAAGAGACTGCTGTTGGAATTGCTGCTGTCGGAAATGAACACAAATGCATGTTGAAGAATGTTCAAATGTGCAATCGGTTGGGTTGTGTATTTCTATAACGACAGTCAAGGTATTCAATTTAAAGACTGGCGGGTAGGCGGAGGGGGATCGAAAAAGTTTCTAAATCTATGAAAACTATTTGCAAAAACAAACGAATTCTATTTGTTATAAAGTTGAATTGGTGTTTTTGTTAAATGGAATTAACTTTTTTTTTTTGACTGCTCACCTAAACATGCAAATCACAATCGAAACAGAATGATAGTATCTTTGTTGCAGTGAACGACGGAAGTTTGCCTACCGAAGAATTTCGTAACTTCAAGTTTAATGTTAGTTAAGTGTTTTTGTAGTCAAAGAAAACTATTTTTGCTAAAGGGTTTTCCAAGCTGTGACTTTTGACAAGCAGAAACTACGCCATTATGGAACGATATACGCTTCAACAACGCATTGAAATTATTAAAATTCACTATAAAAATGGTGAAAATTTGGCAGAGACGGTTCGTAAAACTAAGCATTTTTGGGGCGTCTTGAAGCTCCTTGTCGGACCCCAATACAGAAATTGGTGGACAAATTCGAGCTGTTGGGAAAAGTTAGGGTTGGGGTTTTATACCCGTGCACATCGCTCAAGAACAACTAAGAATATTGCTGTTGTAACCCAAAGTGTTGAAGAAAACCCAGGTTTGTCCATTCCTCGTCGTTCTTTGGCTTTGGAAAAGAATATGGTCCTGTAAGCGTGGTCGTGGCGGCCATTTGGCTGATGTTGTATTCCTTTATAAACGACATACCTTTCTGTTTATAATGAAATAAACATCCGATCATTTATCTCAAAAAATACCATTTTTCTTTGAATATCAAAATAACACCTCTTATTGGAAAATCCTTTATATCTAATTATTTAAAACAGAAAAACAAAAGTAAAGCGAAAGAGCGTTTTTTTCGTCCACAAGGACATAGTTTCTTTTTATCGAATACGCAATAAACTGCAAGTGCCAGAGCTGGTGTCTACAATTCCAGTCAAGATAAACTGCTTTGTATTTGTTGGCACTGCGCACAAAACTGTAATGACCGATCACGACTTATATTTGATGCTATAAGATCTGGCAGATCCGCAGCTTCTCAGCTCAAAGATCTAGAAAAGCCACGTGCCAAAAAAAACACCCGAAGTTTATTTAAAAGGTCGAAGCAATTAGCTTCCGGTTTCAGAACCGGGACACTGGCTCTTCGAATCAGGGAAGGAAACATGTTTTCAAGCAGCACTTCCAGAAAATGCTGAATACGCATTATGAAGAGTGAGCCAATGACAAAAGAGAAGCTAGCTAGACCAATCAATAAAGATCCTGCAGTCCAAGTCCCTAGGGCACAAGAATTAAAAAACCCATCCAACAGCTAAAAATTACAAGTACGCCAGGATGGCATACGCGCGGAACTCTTACATATATCAGCGGTCGATCCAAGAGAGCTGTGCTTGAAGCCTTCACAGCGATTGAAGAACAGGCGAATCTCGTTAGTCTTGAAGTGAATGAGGGCATACCAAAGTACATGCTATCAACAAACAGAAGAACAGCTGTCCACAGCCTAGGACAAAACGTCACTGTTGGTAGCAGCAATTTCGAGGTATTTAAGGAGTTCACCTACCTTGGAACAAACATCAATCCCACAAACGACACCTAAGTGGTAATCTGACGCAGAATTAACCTAGCGAACCGCTGCTACTTCGGTTTGGCAAAACAACTGGCTTCAAAACTCCTCATTCGAAAGCCAAAGTGTCTGCCGAGTGTTGGACTATATGTAAAAAAGGGGAAATAATGCTGGGCACTTTGGAATGAAAAATTCTTCGACGGATTTTCGGTCCCATATGCGACGATGGCGAATGGAAAAGATGGTTCAACCACGAACTTTACAAGCTGCTCCAAGATGTGGAAGTTGTCCAGATAGCCAAGAAAAGACGACTTTACTAGTACAGCCACATCTAGCGAATGGACGACAAGTTGACAACGCTCCAGCCAAGAAGGTCTTCTTATCGCAGCCCCCAGATTCGAGACGACAAGGAACCTACGTTTTAATTATGAAGTGACTGCGGATGCCAGAGCGCTTGGTTTTGGCGACTGGAGATTACATGCGAAAGACTGCAGTGTCTCAGGCTGAGATTCTTCATGGATTGGGAGCCGGTTAAGTAAGTAAAAATTAAGTAAAAAAGTGGTAAATATCACAGTTTCTCATTTTTCGAGGGCCCGGACCATCCCATCGCATTTCTTGGATAGCGATTATATTTTCTTTATAGCAGTCAAGGGCTTCCGTTAATAGTTCGGCTGCACTTGGTCTGTTAAGGGACCTAACGTTCTACGTGCAAAATCGAAATTCGTTGTCCTTAAATCGTGTGAGGTGGTCGTCATCATTAATTCCTTCCGTATCCGAGGCTTGTTGGTGGTTTTGAACTGTGTTTTCTTTATGTGGGGGGTCTTAAGTTTAACTCTAAAGACAGAGAGCCGACCAAAACCGAGTATGTCGTAGAAGCCCTATAAGGTGTTCACTAGGTAGTTCATCCTGACTGGAACTGTAGACGCCACCGTTGATTACATTTGGGGAATTCTTCCGCTACAGCCTGTTGAAGTAAAGAAGGTATACCTTAGTAGACGCATACCTCATTCCTTTCTCTCTCTTTGCAACAACTTATCACTGGAGTTGAAACCCAATTTTCGGTTGCTGTGGACGCTTGTGTCCTCTTGAATGCAATGTGGCTACATCATCAAGATTGTCATATGATACTGGCCTTGAGTGCATTTAAAGTTTGCTGATTGTTGTGGATACAAAAAAAAATGAAATATTGCATCCAAATAGGTTAGTCAAATAGCAGCTCCATTGTGACCAATTGACATAGATCAAAAAGCTATTTCACAAATTTTGAATGTTTGTGGCATGGCACGCCTTCTTTCTTTGGCTTAAATTTCAGTAAAGAAAAAGTCGGTTAACATGGCTCTATTACGTCGTTTCTAACCTATTTTTTTTTGTTGTTGAATGGTTGAATATTTTTTGTGCATCACGTCACCCCTTTGCCCTCCTGTAACACGTAAAAAAAATCTTAAAAATGTATACAATTTTCGTTGCTCTGGAGCTCATATTGAGGATAAGAAGTGATAACAAAGCTGAAAGTCATGCGCCTTCTATTGCATAACACTCTATAGTGCACTACGGCGTATACGTTCGTTTTTTTGTAATATTTTAAAATTGTCTGCTCTTTTGTCTTAGAACGAATCTGCATCCAAACTTTTCTTTTCAACTTAATATTTGACCTTAATTTGACTTTGAAAAAATCGACTTAATATCTACCTCCATCTCCAGTCCTCCAAGGATAAAAAAACCAGAATTGAGCAAAGTACCACATCCCCAGTATTTTCAGTATTAAGAGCATTTCAAATTCCAAACCATCAACAAGCAATAACATTCACATTTGTCTTCAAATATTCACTGAATACCGAAGTATTATACACATTCTCATTTACCCAAGACTTAATAAGAAAAAAACTGTTCGTCATTCAACAGTAAACCTCCAAAATCATGCCAATTACAATACCAAATACAAAAGAAAGCAAACTCGTATTGAACGCAGATAAATAATAGACATGTCACACATCCTCTGAACCATTGTGTCGTCTCACATTATTTTCCACCCACCATCGTCATATCTTATATTATTGTCAACCTCGTTAAGAATTCTAATTGATTCACATTACCATTTTCAAATTCTAATGATTCTCTGTATGCAAATTGATTCAAATAAATAAAAAAAAGAAAAGAAAACAACAAACTCCTCCTGAAAATGAAAAATATTCACACAAAAGCAAATAAAAAGCGAAAACACAACTCACAAAACCCGAAAACAATGAGAAAAAGTTTTTCAAACACAAAAACACTCACACTTTAGGTGAGCATGTTGGCTCTTCTAGGCACAACCTATGTACGAACCTATAATGCCTTTTGGTCCTGGAAGGTCCTTAAGTCCGAAGCGAGCTGGAGGGTGTTCGTTGAAGTCGGGGAAAGCGATGATAAACGATGATATATCATCATCGTAACAATGAACTTTGCTCCATTGGTACAAAACCGAGACTTTTAAAAGCCTCCTTCACATCCTGCAGAAATATTCTTTGAATTCCATTAAATTTATGATTTTGCCTCTTGTTCGAAAAGGGGCCAAACTTGGTTCGTGTTTCAAAAAAAAAAAAAAAAATACTCACACCCTACTTGAGACGGTATAATAGGCTGTGGTCATAAATTTCGATCTATTTGTTCAAAGGAAAACAAAAACAAATAATCAAATGGCGCTAGCACGCTCCCAAAACTTCTCCCATCTTCATATGTCCTCTTTCTGTGGACAGAGACGAAAATTGCAACTATTTTGAAATCAATTGAAAAATTAAGGCTATTAGATCATGGTGAAAGTTTTGCAACAAAGTTTTATCCTAACATTTTCATTCACACACACTTAAGCACACACCACAAATAGAAGGCAACGCACTCTGGCACCAACATAGACAAACAAAAAAGAAAAAAACGAATCTCTTGACTTTTCAATTTCAATGAAAAGAGGATTTCCTATTTGTATCCTCGACGAAAAGTCTTTAAGTCCTCATGAATGAGTCCGATTGAATGGAGAATTCAAAAGGAGAATAAATTGCTTCACTATAGGATTTTTTTTAGGCTTTACTTGTGTGCCAAAATGGCCCACAGCGTGGTCAAAAATGTATGCACATTTATGGATGCAACTGCCATCATCACATCCCACACACAGACAAATCTCAAATGCAAATAACTTTACCAAAAACAAAAGCAAAATAATAACATAAACTTTTGTGTCCTTACAGTAGACCCATTTAAAAGGATAAACAATTGCCCTTAGAATACTCAAACTTCATGAGCGAGTGAGTATGCGGCCGGCGGGCAGGGGATGAAGACTTTGATTAGTCAATATTTTTGGTTTGTCGATATTTTGGAATATTGTTTACTTTGCGGCCTATCGTCGAATGTTATCCCTTATCTTGTACACGAACCACAAACAATTTTGTGGAAAACGCACAAACACAAATTGGAGTGTTTTGTCATGAGGATGTTTTTTGTGTTTTCTTTGATAGACGAACCACATGTTGTGTATTTGGATTGTGTTGATGTAAGAGGTTCGGCTTATTTGTCTTTTCTCTTGAAATATCAGTGAGAAATAAGAATCAGAAGTATTTGTATGAATTTCCCGCAGGCAACAGCAGAAGCAATCTTCATGACTTTGAAACAAAACTGATTTTACTATACAACGTGCTCGACTGCAGGATATCATTTTAAGAAATAAAAAAACAATATGACAACAAACTAACTAATTGAACTCAAAGAATGTTAATCCTCTCCTACTGTTAACCAGCTTGTGTAGAAAAGGTAACATTTGCTTTCGATCTTTTCCTCCCTCAAACTCAAATATTCGTTCCTAAAAAGAAGAGGAAAACTTGAAGCAGATACATGCGGCCTAGGCATACAAACTCCTTATCAGTTCTATCGTTTAAGTTTTTGAGGTTAGATTTTGGTTTTGTTTGTGGCTAAGACTTTACCTATTTGTGTGGCTTCTTAAGTATGGGAACATTGTATTTTTATATAGGAAACTTTTGCCTTGTATGGAAATTTAAGTTTGAATCAAAAAAAGTTTCAAGTCGATTGATTTTAAATGGAAATGCATGGAGGATTTTGGAAGACATTTTCGGTATTGTTGCAGCATGATGTTACTTTTTGTGAGGGAGTAAGATAAATTTACTTCAGGATTTGTAAAAAACTGAAAACGATTGTTTTTAAAAGGACGCAGAGTAGCCTGGTGTAAGGTCAACACGATTGTGTTATAATAATATTCGAAGAGAATTTAACAAGGGAGTAAGGCCCAAAAAACAACTTAAGCAATTTACAAAACCTACTTACTTACTAACTTAAGGTGGTGCTACAGTCCGTTGTGGACTTGGGCCTCAATCAATAGTCTCCGCCAGCCAGCTCGATCCTTAGCTAGCTGTCTCCATTTTTGCACTCGAAGTTGATTGAGGTCCTCTTCCAGTTGAGTGGAAGAGGACCTCCTACGTCGATCGGGAATAGTGTCGAAGGTTTTCCGGGCCGGAGCATTGCTGTCCATTCGCTCTAAATGACCGAGCCATCTGAGTCTCTGGACCTTGACCATTCAGCTAGGTCCATGTCATTGTACAACCCGCCATTCCTGTTCAATACTCACGGCGCCAAAGATGACCCGAGGAACTTTCCTCTCGAAACAGCCTTAGGCACTTTCATCCGATTTTGTCATAGTCCATGCTTCTGCACCATACAGCAGGACTGGGATGCTGAAAGTGTTGTACAATTTTACCTTAGTTGCTCGTGAGAGGGGTTTTCGAGTCAATTAGCCTGAGAAAACAGCGATTAGAAAGAGTTATTCTTCGTCTGATCTCGGCGCTGGTGTTATTGCCCGTGTTTATGGCGGAGTCTAGATAGGCAAACTCCTCTACTTCCTCGAAGTTGTATGCATCTATTGTGACGTTCTGTCCGAGCCGTCAGTGTTGGGTGTCCTCCCTCGAAGACAGCATATACTTCGTTTTTCCTCATTTACCGCTAAACCCATTTTTGCCGCTTCTGTTTCAATTCTCACAAAGGCGCCATTGACGTCACGCTGTGTTCTTCCCATTATATCAATATCAACGGCGTACGCGAAAAGTTGAACTGATTTTTGGAAGATAGTGCCTCTGTTGTTAACGGTGGAGTTCTGTACTATCTTCTCAATAACGATGTTAAAAAAATCGCATGACAGTGAACCCTTTTTTCTGAATCCTTTTTTGACGTCGAAAGATTCCGTAAGCCCTTTGCCAACCTTGATGGAGCAGATGGAGTAGCGTGAGTTCTCCATCGTCATTTTGCACAAGCGAACGAGCTTGGCAGGGACGCCAAAACTAGACATAGCTTTGTACAGTTCGTCTCTGTAGATGCTGTCATACGCGGCCTTAAAATCGATGAAAAGGTGGTGGGTATTGATTTGGAGTTCATAGGTCTTTTCCAGGATCTGCTGCAACGTGAGAATTTGGTCGAGGGTTGAGTTTCCTGACCTAATGCCACATTAATAAGGACCAATCAGATTGTTGACGAAAGGCTTCACACGTTCACATATTACGGCAGAGAGTATCTTATAGGCTTTGTTAAGTAGAATTTACAAAACTGTGCAACAAAATCGTGCATACCAGGATCCTGCATTTGACAGCAAAGTACTTTCCTACAATGTTATTTGCCTGCAAAAAATCCTTCTTTTTTCCATGACAATCTACAATTACAATCCTCTTAAAAGGAGATCCCTTGAACTGCACCAAGTACAGAGGTATAAGTCTACTTAATATCGCCTATAAGATCTTGTCTGCCGTGCTATGTAAATGTTTGAAGCCCTTCGTCAACAAACTGGTAGGTCCTTATCAGTGTGGCTTCAGACCCGGAAAGTCCACCATCGATCAAATATTCACCCTACGGCAGATCTTGAAAGACCCAGGAACTTTAAATCGATGCCTTACACCTTTTCATCGATTTCAAGGCCGCGTATGACAACGTTTATAGAGACCAACTACATTGAGCAATGTCTAGTTTTAGCATCCCAGAAAAACGCGTCCGTCTGTGTAAGATGACAATGGAAAACTTACGCTGTTCCATCATGGTCGGAAAAAACCTAGCGGACGCTTTTGATGTCAAAAAAGGTTTTAAACAAGGCGATGCGTTGCCATGCGATTTCTTCAACATCATTCTTGAAAAGATTGTGCAAAGCTCCAATGTCAACACCAGAGGCACAATCTATCAAAAGTCCGTCCAGCTACTATAGGATACGTAGACGACATTGACATAATTGGAAGAACACAGCGTGATGTCAGTGGAACATTTGTGAGTCTTCAGACGGAGGCCAGGAAGATGTGTCTAGCGGTTAACGAGGGCAAGACCAAGTTAATGCTGAGGTAGTTAAGGACTTCTTCTATCTAAGATCTGCTATTAACTCAGTGCTTAAATCACTCTTGCCAATCGCTGCTTCTTTTGACTTAGAAGGCAATTGAGTAGTAAAGTCGTCTCCCGAGCAACTAAAGTGACGCTCTACAAAAAACTGTCATCATCCCGGTCCTCATGTATGGTGCAGAGACATGGACCATGATAACATCTGATGAAAATGCTTTGGGCTGCTTTGAGAGAAAAATTCTTCGAGTGATTTTTGGTCCTGTCTGCGTTAATGGAGAATGGAGACGAAGATTTAACCAAGAACTGAACGAGCTGTACAGCGACACTGACCTAGCCAGAAAAGTGAAGGTCCAACGACTTAGATGGTTGGGTCATGTTGAGCGAATGGAAAATAATGCTCCGGCTCGTAGAGTCTTCGAATCCAACCCGGAAGGATGTCGCAGAAGAGGAAGACCGAGACTCAGGTGGAGCACACAGGTGGTAGAGAACCTGAACCAACTTGGCGTGCGAAACTGGAGACAGCTAGCTAGGGACTGAGCTGGCTGGAGAAGTTTGTTGGGTCCGACCTAGACTGAAGCGCCATCATAAGAAGAAGAATCTACTGTTTAGATATCTAGAACTTAAGGTTCTGAGAATAAGGAGATGAATAGCCCTGACCCCTGAATTAGGTAAGACACATATTTGAAAACAGACATTTTATGAGCCTCGAAATTCTGAGAATCATGGAGAACAAAGCAAATGAATTCCTGAATAAGTTTTTTGTCAATTGACATTTTCTTTAGTCTTCTTCACTAAAATGTTTCAAAAACTATTCCTCTGTTGGTACTAAGGTATAAGGCCCTGTCCTCTTAAAGTTAGACAACAGATGTTTACATTCATATCCCACACTGGGGTAAGTTATTGGACAAGTTCCCCAACAGGATTTTGAACAGGGTGAATTCGAACGAAAAAAACACTGTGCTGAGTAGTATTGACGAGCTCTAAGACTTTCTTGTTACTCGGTACACCACTTACACAGGCAATCCGCCAGATTATAACGCTCTGCTGTATGCCAAGAACCTTAAGCTCTTCAAGACAACAAGAAACATAAAAATTACAAATTAACAATATTTTCATGCAATGAAAACCCCTTTACTTGCTCACAATAATATTTGCCCAATAATTCTCCTAAGTCAACCCACGTCAACTGCATCTTCATAAAATACGGGAAATTTAGTTAGGAATTAACATATCGACGAATGTTAAATACAAGGAACCAAACCCAGAGCAGACAAAATATTTCATTTTAAGAATTGAATAAAAAAAATAAACAAAAAAATCAATCAGAAACATAAATCCCTGTAAAAGAGCTTTTTCTTCCATCTTCAAAAAAAAAAAAGAAATCCTGAAATTATAACAGCCCGGAAGTTCTCGAATATAATGTATCGTGATTCAAATACATCGATTTAAGACCACCATCGCCAGACATGGCACTGGTCGTTATAAAAATGAGTTCAAAAGATACAAAGTACGTATTCGAATACATGATAATGGTACAGCAATCCCAACGTCCTACCCTTTTTGCTATACGAAACTTAATACCCTAGTGTCGAGATCGAGAGCCAGAGAAGGAAAGACCAAAAGTGCATTTCGCGAGTCGACCAAGCTTCCAAAAACACGACAGAACTCTGAACAGAAATTCATAGACGACAACGGTGGCGACGACGACAACACGATGAAAATGAAAAGGACTTAAACTCGCATCACATACACGAACTGAACCGAACCGAACCGAACACATATAACTTCACTCCTTTTCTGACTGAACACAAATTTATTACACTGTAAATTAAGGACACCCGTCGCACTGCACTGCTGCACACATTTTTGGCCTGCCTTGCATTATTTCTATATCAACCCATCACCCGCCGCGTGCTGCTCCTCGAATAAGTCCCCAATGTGCAATGTGCCGAGTGAGCACCAACGAGTAGAGTGTATGCTGACGGAACTCTCTATTTGCCACTAGGAGCATTCAGTGCTGCAACCTCTGTCCTTTGGGAAGTCCAAAGAGTCCAAGGAGTCCATGGACAGTCCATTATGGAGTTCAATAAGCTTTGTTCGCCGTTGTACAGACTAAAAACGAAAACAACACATACAACGGCACAGAACGAGCGAGAAAGCCAAAAAAAAAAAGAAAAACAAATCGGATACCCAAATGCCCGAAGGCAGTCCGGGGTCCAATCTCCAATCCACAAAAAGGACTCTTCCTTCCGTCGAATATTCTTCTGCCAATTTTCATGTGTTTTTTTTTATTATACTACTGTAAGGTTAGAGTTGAATAAGAGGCTGCATTAGGCGAGGTGGTGAGATGTCCTAGAGCCAGCGAGAACTATCTTCAACACGACATTCATTGTTGTGCTTTCATACATATCGAATAGAGGGGGTCTTATGGAAATGACGGCTTTCAAAAGGATGTAGTTAATAACCTTGCCGATTGTGTGGGAAAACAGATAGGCAGCGATGTATGTGATGTGTGGAGAAAAAAAAATATAAATTAATGATAGGAAAGCTGCTAATTGCGGTCGATTGTCTCGAGGCTCATAAATTGTGGATAAAAGCCTTCAGCCGAATCAGGGATAAGATCTTTTCCCTTTCAAGCCTGCTGTGAACATATATAAAAATGATGGCACACCTGGCTTTTAATATGTCCTGTTTATCTTCAATTTTCGGACACTAAGACATCCTTGAGTTGGTCCGCATAGATCGCATATGACCTTTGGCCCGCATCCACTTAAGGAATACCTACCTTCTTGTTCTTAGCCACCCACTTATCCTGCCAGCTGGTGTCGTTATTGAAAGTGTTATGATAGTGCCCACACTCTGCCTCAGGATAGTCCATATACTCGTAGTTCATTTTGGCACACAAACAGATGTTTTTTCTCTGTGTATGTGTAATAATATTTATATCCTTCTCACAAGTTTCTGGAATTTGTCCAAAAACATTTTGTCGAGATTCATGTGCCGAGAAGCAGGCAAGGATCAAATTTGATAATTGCTATTTTCGTCCTTCTGCACTTCTTCCTTATGATTTTGGGAGACATGGGTCTGCTGTTGCCTGTGCGGGAAGTAATATGTCGGGGTCATGTGCGGAATTTCGTCTTTAGTCGTAGACAAGTATTTTATTTGTTGTTGTAAGTTGAAATTCTATTTTGTAAAGAGTATCCTGACAGGATGCATATAGAACTGTTTGTTACTCGAGTGAGGTTTTGAGTGATGTCCATAGGGATGCCTTTGAAGAGCGCAAACTCCCCACAACCAATCTTTGCAGAATTAAGAGAAATTTCGTCAGGGAGCTTTTGGAAAAAAGGTTTGAGTGGAGTTTTGTTAGCGAAGAGTAAAGTTGTCTTAACACGTGGTATTTTGAGCTACTCACGAGCAACGGGAGTGTTTGTCTTTTTGAGTGAGTAGTATGTTGGTTTATGGGCACATAAGCCTTAGACATTTTTGGGAAAAGCATTTAAAGCAATATTCATGTCTCGAATATTTTTTATAAATTGAAGTCGTTGCTTGTTCGTGTACTTTACCACGATGAAAATGTTGAGTTAACTGAACAAATTGACATTGCCCTTTTTATTTTTTATAATGAGCACGCACTCAAGGTGTTCATATTCCCTTTTTATGCTAAAGCACAGGGCGACCGTTAGAGAAAGTGGGATAGACGGAGAGGGCTAGGGATGAGGTGTCGGCTAACATTGGCCTTGAATTTTTAAATATTGCAGTGTCTGGGGAATACAGAGTGTGGGAGAAAATTCCACATTCGCGTAGTGCGGCTAAAGAACGATTCTCTCTACATAACCGTACGTCCGAAGTTGGGCTCGAGGGTGAGCTGATGGGCATTCCTGAAGGCGGGGGTATTACGGTTGAATATCTTAAGGGGAGGAATGCAACTGGCTACTTCACTAGAGTATATACCGTTGTAGTAACGGCATGAAACATTACGTCGATGTTCGAAAGACATAAATGTCTCAATGACGGTATTTTAACAAATCATCTATAATGCTCTGCTCAGTATACTTTCCAAAAGACTTACACCGTCGTAATTTAGCGTGTCTTTCCTTGTTATATCGCTACTTTTACGGTAATTGCTCTGGTCAAATAGCCAGTTGCATTCCTCCCTTCAAACAATTTGCCCGTAATACTCGCGCTTCTAGGAATGCTCATCAGTTTACCCTCGAGCCCAACTTCGGACGTACTCTCAAGTATAGGGAATCATTTTTTTAGCCGTACTACACGAATGTGGAACTCTCTTCCACAATCTGTCTTTCCCAGTCATTACTATTCTCAAGAATTTAAGACCAATGTACACCGACACCTTCTTTCTAACCCCTTCTCTTCTTCCTAATGCACTCACTGTGTCTCTAGCATAAAAAGTTTATAAAAATCCCTTGAGTGGGTGCAAAGTATTAAAAAAAAAAACAAAAAAATACGTCACTGGAGCACCAGCCCAAACGTGAAAGTTGTACTCTAGCTTTGGACGTATATGGATGCTGGATGGTAGCCAGATTAAAAGGGGAAACAAATCTCTTGCAGCGTCTTAAGAAACCTAAACATCTTCCGCCATTTTTGGCAACATCGCGTATGTGATCGCTCCCTAAGAGATGGTCGGTGATGCACATACCAAAACTCTCGAGATGTTCGGTTTCAAAGATGCCAGTGCCACTCATGGACACAGGCAAGGGTAGTTTATCTTTCTTCAACGATACAAGACAGCATTGAATTTACGCAGCATTAAACTCCAAGTACACGGTTTTAAATCCCCCACTGTACAATGCTGTTTAAGTCAGAGTTTAATGAGCTTATCATATTTTGCCGTTGCAGTTCCACGTCCGAAGAGGAGGGATGTGAATCTGGAAACAAATATGAGAAGCTAAGGGTACTTATCTTCCGCGAATCAATTAATTGGATTAGAAGTTACAGACAAGAGATCATAAATTAAAGTGAGGAAGAGAGTCGGAGACAAAACGGAGCCCTGGGGCACACCAGCATTTATATCGTGGGTTTCAGACTTGGATCCGTCAAACACAACTTGTATTGAACGGTTCGAAAGAAAGTTTCTAATCCAAAAAAGAAGGGATTCATCGATACCGAAGGCACGCATTTTCGATAAAAGAGCAAATTGCCAGTCTTTATCAAATGCCTTCGAAATATCAAGTGCAACAATCTTACTTTCTCCAAAACAATGTAAAGATTTGTTCAACTGTTCGGTGAGATAAACCATCAACTCACCAGTAGACCTGTTGCTGCGAAAGCAGTACTGCCGATTATTAAGCTTCTTTCGGTCTTCGAGATATTTCTTGAGCTGATAGTTTATCAGCGTTTCCATGACCTTAGAAAGAAGGGACGTAAGTGCAATCGGTCGATAATTTGGGGGAGAGGAGGCTGGACAAATGCTTTTTTCCAACTACTCGGAACGAGCCCAGAAGAATAGGATAGAAGGAAAAGCTTATACGTAAGGGGTTTCCAGCGTTGAAGAACATTTCTTCAGAACAATAGCGGGGATACCATCCAGGCCAACACGAGTGTGAAAGAAGATTTGTCCCATGGAATCATTGACGTGCGCAAGAACTGGAGGAGTCATGACACTCTCTGGCAGTGAAGAGTTGGAGGCGTCTTAGCTTTCGCGAGAGAGCTTACGACTATAGTATCAGCATCAACAAGGGTTGGGACCGAGGAAGAAGAAGAATTCTTCATGTTTTTCACAAAATACCAAAAATGTTTTCTGCCTTTGGAACATTGCAGTATTTTTTACCTCAGTTTTTGGTCATGTAAAAAATTGGTCCGTCGAATATGAACATTGCAGGCCTCCCTGTCTTGGTTGAACTTATTCCGATGGTTGGTGCGTTCAGAAGGTAAATCTAAGGTTGTCAAGTCCATATTGGAAAACCCGATATATCTAGGAATTCGTTGCAGTACCGTCCTTACAGTGAACAGGCTTCACCTCCTTGAGTTAAACGGTATTACATGAGCCCGCTTAATCAATAAACCAAGGAGTCACAGGTTGAGAATCATGGTCAGATCATTTGTGGGGAAAAAAAATTAAAGTCCGTTTGACTGTTCTCTTCACTTCATATTTGCTCTACGATCGCAGCGCCATCTATTGGGCGATAGTGGAACTAATTACCATAATATGTCTGTTGCAAAATTGAGTAAGCTCGGCTTTTTCTGCTGAAGTTATAAAAAAAAGGAATTTTGTCAGAATTTTGTAACGGGTGATTTTTTAGCTGGTTTGGTTTTGGCAAAACTAGTTTTGACAGCTGACGTGTGTTTAGTACCTTGTGTCACTGTCAAACAGCTTCAGTTTGGTTTGCAATTTAACCATGGATCGTCTTACAAATGAACAACGCTTGCAAATTATTGAATTTTACTATCAAAATTCGTGCTCGGTTCGAAATGTTCATCGCGCGCTGCTTCCATTTTATGGTCGGCATTCTCGACCTTCTGAGCAGTCTATTGGGAAGATTGTGACGAAATTTCGCACCAAATTTACTTTGTTGGACATTAAACCACCAACACGTTTACGTACTGTGCGTAGTGAAAAAATATTGCGGCCGTATCAGCTAGTGTGACAGAAGACCGCGAAATGTTGGTTCGGCGCCGTTCCCAGCTACCGAGCGATGATAACAAACTTTTTTTTTGCCCGAAATGGAAGTTCTTGACTTGCACGATATGTGGTTTCAATCGGACGGTGCCACATGCCACACAGCACGCGAAACAATGACGCAATTGCGAGGCGAGTTTGGTGAACAGTTAATTTCACGTTTCGGGCCGGTCAATTGGCCGCCTAGATCGTGGGATTTGGCACCATTAGACTATTTTTTGTGGGGTATGTCTAGGCCAATGTCTATAGGGACAAGCCCGCTTCGATTGACGCACTGGAAGCCAACATCCATGCATTCATTCGTGAGATACCGGCCGATATGTGTGAAAGAGTATATGCCGAAATTGGACTCAGCGGATGGGCTACCTGAGACGCAGCCGCGGTCAACATTTGCATGAAGTTATCTTTAATCGTTAAATTGCAAGGTTCAAACTATCTATTCAAATAAATATTTCATTCATATTTTCGAATTTTTTGTGTGTTTTTTTTTTTTTTTTAAGTTCTAAACCTCTTTAAAAAATCACCTTTTACGTAGGAAATCGGGATGTCATACGAAAACTTATAAAATTCCCTAAACATCTTGGTACTAGTCACCGAAATAAGGTAGATTCTTGTCAAAGAAATTGTTTTTCCTACCCTTGGATTTTTTAAGCCCGACCTCCAAAATGGAAAAAGGTTTGAAGTGAAATTCCCTGAATTGTGGTCGATTCGTTGGTTATGAAAATGATCCCAAGAGCTTATCTTGTGGTCTCTCTAATCGTACAATTTTATAATTCTCGTAATGAATAAAAAAAACAAAAGTAAACTTCATAAAGTCTATACAAGATTTTCAACATTCGAGTTAACTTCAATTTTCAAATAAATCGAAAAAAACAACAAAACAACAAATTGTCAAGCAAATCGGTTACAAATTAATTAATTTTCGAACAAAACTTCTTGTTGATATATTCCAACAAAGAACAACATTTGTGTTTTGTTTACCATCCTCCTTACTCCCATTTTCTCTATTAATTTTCCCAAAAATTTGAGCAACGAACAAGACAATACTGGAATTACATTAAATTCTATTTACTTATGCACGCTATATCCTTCTTCGATGATTGATAAACTAACAACAACAATAACAAAAACAACAATCCTATCCCAATTCACTTTGTTCAACATTGCTTCTGGTTCTTCATGGGTATAGTATCAAGTAGGATATCCTTGTATAGCTGCTGGCTGCTGGTTGCTTGTATAAAAGGGATCCAAGGACAAGCCAGTAAGTACCTATATCCTTTTTGGATATAACAATAACAACGACATACATCCCTAAAATCAAGATGATATGAAGGACAACACAACTCTTTTGTGTATTTTGTAATCTCTGAGAATCACTTAAGCCTATGTTACATCAAGTCTCCTCTGTCTGTCCTGATGGATCTGATGCACCTTAACTCAACAATATATCCCCAAAGATGTTTTCCACTTAGCTACATAGAAAAACACAAACGCAGCAGTATAAGGTCCTTTAGCTAGAAGGCCTATCAAAACCAAAACTAACCATCGCATACCTGAGGCAAGGCAGTATGAGTCCTTAATACCATAATATACCTTGTTTACACTTTTGACTTTTTACCAACAACTTGCGGAACAGAAATTCAGCTGAAGACCAAAATTTGAAGTAATACAATGGCAACAGTAACGGTTCCAACACTAACCACACACAAACATTTATTCGAATTTCTATGTCTCTATCTCTATACAGTTGTCTGTATGAGAAACGATTCACGGATAAAACGAAACGGACCCTCTGCTTCAGGTGGATAAGGGAAGATATGAGTTCACCCAATATGGTGTTTCGAGTTGTTGCGAGGGTGGTGGTGTGAGTATTGTTTGGCTGGTTACTTAATAAAGTTAAAAGCATCGCTTAACAATGATGAAGAGAGGGGTTTTTCGTGTGATTCCGATGAAATGTATACCTTTAGGGCATTTGTTTACAAAATTGCCTCCAGTAATTTCTTATGCAAGGATTTTAGATTCACAACAGCTTTAAGATTGCCATTTTGAAAGCACTTCTATCTATGAGTCCAATAATCAACCCAAACCCTACATGTAGCATGTGCATTCAACTTAAAGTGGTTCGGAAGGTTTTTAATGGATACTCGTGTTGTTTTTTTCCTTTTTCGCTACCATATTTGTCAGAAAGCTAGATACAAAACAGGCCAAGGGTATAGTATGTCAAAAGGACACACATTTCAGGTAGTAAGTTAAGTGCAAAAAGTTACCATTCCTGAAATTTGGGACAAGGCCGGGTACAGAAGAGTGTCATTTGGTTGTCTGACTCTCAGATTAGATAGTGTTGATAAATATTTTTGTGTATACAGGTATATGTGCCCCAATCAAATCTATGGCTTTAGATCTCTGATATGGCAATTTGATTTTAAATGGCTTTATTATGTTGAAAGCATAATTGCTTCATTCTCGGTGTCAGGAAGATTGAAAGGTTTTGTGGAATATGAGGACGAGAGCGGAAGGTAATAAAAATGAGATATTTGGAATATGCTTCTCATAACGAATTAAAATGGATTGAAATGCTTGCTAATTGCTTTAATGTCAAGTTGTTTAAATGGTGTGGCAAAAATTAAAGAGTAAACGTTTCAAAGTGAAAATATTTCTTACTAAATAACTTGAATGAAAGAAAATAATTTGAATGATAGTTTCTTTACATAAAAAGTACCTCATAAAATTATTACTTACTTATCCGACTCACAATCCATGAAGGATCTCAGCCTTAGACACTGCAGCCTTCCATCGTGAACGGTTCCTCGCATGCACCCTCCAGTCGCCGAAACTAAGCACTCTGGCAACCGCAGTCACTTGGTCCTTATTACGTAGGTTCGGTCTTCCTTGTCGTCTCGAACCTTGGGGCTGGGATGAGGAGACTGTCTTAACTGGAGCGTTGCCGTCCATTCGCTTGATGTGGCGGAGGCAATGCAGTCGTCTTTTCTTGACCTTCTGAACTACATCCACATCTTGGTACAGCTCGGTTGAACCTTCTTCTACATTCGACATCGTCGCATACGGGATCGAAAATCCATCGAAGAATTTTTCTCTCGAAAGTGTCCGGTATCAATACCCCTTCTTTACTTATGCTAAAGCACTCGGCGCCGCCGTAGAGTAGGACTCGTAAAATCAAAGTTTTGTATAGAAGACACTTTGTCTTTCGAGTGAGGAGTTTTGAACTTTGTTGTTTGGCCAACCCGAAGCAGCAGTAATTTGCAAGGGTAATTCTTCTTCGGATCTCCACTAAGGTGTCATTTGTGGGTTTTATGTTTGTTCCAAGGTAGGTTAACCCCTTAACAACCTCGAAATTCCTGCTACCAACGATGGACAGATGTTGCTTTGTTTGTTGATAGCATTTACTTTGTTTTGTCGTCATGCACTTCAAGACCAACGAGTTAGGCCTATTCTTCAATCGCAAAGTTCTCTTGACTGATGATGTCAATGTCGTCCGTATAGCCTAAGGATCTGGGTGGACTTGTTGAAAATAGTGTTTTTCGTGCTCACACCTACCTTGCGCACTATCTGCTCCAGGACTATGTTGAAGAAGTCACATGGTAACGCATCGCCTTGTCTAAACCCTGCACATGTTTGGAATAACTCGGATGAGCTGTTACCCATTTGCACACTGCACTGCGTATTGTTTATTGTCATTCGGCACAGCTGGATCAGTTTTTTTGGGATTCCGAATTCAGACATCGCCATCATAAGCTCTTGGCGGTGGATGAAATATACATTATACACTCAGATTTTCGACACCGATCGTAGCGCCATCTGCAATTTTGCAAAAGTTATATTTTGCTCTTAGTTCCGCTAACCGGTGGCGAAAAATTGCAATTTTCACGGAAACATTGCGATTTTCGCAACCGATTGCAGTGCCATCTATTGGGAAATAAGTGGAACTAACTCAATTTCGTAAAAGACAGATTTTGATCATTAGTTTGCTATCGCTCAATAGATGGCGCTGCGATCGGTCGCGAAAAATTGCAAGCCATTGAGGTCCTGAATTCATTGATATTGGCATAATTCAGATATTTACTCAATTACTTAAGGTGAAACTATTAAAAGGTACAAAGCCTTAGGTTAGGTTAGGTTTAGCGGGCTGATAGTTGATGTTGTCACCATCACACTTAGATCAATGTAGATCCATTGTGATACCCTGAAGTGTTGTAACTTCCTGAAAAGTAAATAACCTATAAATCATGTGGTACGATTAACCATTTAGAGGTCTTGGCAAAGTTTAGTAAGCTTTTGCCTGGCAGTTCTG
This sequence comes from Sphaerophoria rueppellii, assembly GCA_920937365.1. NCBI lineage: Eukaryota > Metazoa > Arthropoda > Insecta > Diptera > Syrphidae > Sphaerophoria > Sphaerophoria rueppellii. The sequence goes on from CAKKXW010000005.1 coordinate 7,625,595, forward strand.
ATAATTCCTCTAGTTCATTGAAGAAGAAGTTGCCTAGAGTTTTCTTTCTGGTAAGGCAGAGTGAAGGACAGTGGCAGAGAAAATGAGCAGTGTCTTCATGCTCATTCTCATCATCATAGCCTCTACAAAGGTCATCCGTACTGAGTCCCATCTTCTTCTTATGGTAGCCGAGTAGGTTGTGTCCTGTAACAATGCCGATAAACGATCTTAGGGAGGGTTTGTTAAGAGTTAAAATCCAATCGGATCTTTTCTTATCGTATCTAGGCCATAGCTTCCTGGTGTTAACACAGGTTTCTAGGAGATTCCATCTGTTGTTGGATTTTTGAATGATGATCTTACTGACGTTATGTTTCAGTTCACATAACGGGATTCCTATATGATGGTCTATGAGAGAGTGTAGTTCTCTTGCAAGTTCATCTGCCTTTTCGTTGCCTGGTACATCACTATGGCCAGGAACCCAGCAGAGACTTGGCAATCTATGAAAAAAGTGATGTCCGCGTGTGATATCGCCATCATGTTTAGCAGCGTTTTTCACTGCCAAGATCTCAGCTTGGAAGACGCTGCTATGGTCGGGGAGCCTGAATGATTTGGCAAGGTCGAGGCTTTCGGAGTAGAAGCCTGCACCTACTCTATTATCCATTTTAGAGCCATCGGTGTAGATGGTAATGGTTGAGTCGTTAGTGTAGGGCACACTATTTTCCCGATCAAGTCTATTGGGGAACCTAGTACTAAAAGATTTGTTGAAATCTAAGTAGGGGGTCATATAATCTGTGAAGATATTGGTATCTACGTATTTCGTAAGAATAGCTGCGTGGCCGCTCTGGCTAGTTTTGTAGATGTTAGTTTGGCTGAGCCTGAGGGCGCCGTTTGCTGCTGATTCCTGGACGAATAGGTCTATTGGGGGAGATTGAGGATCTTTCCTAAACCCGCAGTTGGGGTAATCCTCATCACACCACTAGTACAGATGCAAGCCATTCTTTGTACTTTGGTAAGAGTTTTTAAATTCGTGGATTTCTCCAGCGCTTTCCACCAAACCAAACTGCCATGGGCTAGAATCGGTCTGCCTATGGCAGTTTACATACACATGACTATTTTGGGTTTTGGTCCCCAATTTCTACCAAGAATCTTGTTGCATGAGTAGAGTGCGATCGTGGCTTTCTTCATAAAGTCTCTTCTTTCTCGGATATTTGGACCCCAGTTGAGTTCTTTGTCCAAAATAACTCCGAGATATCTCGCTCGGTCGGAGATTTTTAGTATTGTGTCATCTATTTTTAGTATTGCAAACGGAGCGATTTTCCTTCTGTTTATAAAAAAAACCATTTCTGTTTTAAGGGAGTTTACATTAAGACCGCATTTCTTGGACCAGTTGCTGACCCTTGATAATGCGGTTTGTAATTGTTCGCTAATAGTGGTAAGGTATTTACCCGTCGCCAAAAGCACTAAGTCATCAGCATAGGCTACCACTACTATACCGTTATTCCTAAGTTTTATTAGGATCTCGTTCATCACTAAGGTCCATAATAAAGGTGAGAGAATTCTGCCTTGCGGGGTTCCTCGGGATGCGTACATCTCTAAGTGTGCGTTACCAAGTTCACCATGTATTTGTCTGTTTTTCAGCATACACATAATCCATTTGATAACTACTTTTTCTATGCGTTGATCATTAAGTGCTTTCTCGATTGCATTGCTGTGGACGTTATTGAAGGCTTTCTTCAAAAGTAGCTTCAAAGGAAGAGAATGATTCTCCATTATTTTTGCTTAGCAAAGTTGTTATTTTCTGTGTTTATAGCGATATCTAGGTAATTATCAAGTTCTTTACTTCCTCAAGGTGAATAATGTATTAGGTGAGGTTGTTTCCATGATGTGGTCGGTGTTGGGAGTCCTATTTGTTTTCAAGACAAGCTGTCGAGCTTTTTTTTCTTCATAAGCAATTTTCCACGTAGGTTGTGGTTCAATCTTGAGATCAGGTACCTTATAGACCCCTTTATTGTCCGTTTAAAATTTAAAATAAATTATTTAATGCAAAGACCTCGTTGAGTCATTTTGCATCATTTTTGCAGAAGCAGATAATGTTGTCCTTCCAATGTTTTCTTCTTCCCACATCAATATCCTTAAGCCCCGAAACATAATTGATAACAATAAGAACATGAAACAAAACCATTTTTGGTTGGAAACAATAGAGCTTTGTGCCTTCAACCATCAGCACCAATTAGTTTCATCTGACTTGGCCTTTAAAAGGCCTCATCCCAATTCCAAACACGCAACTTAAGCTTGACCGTTCTCCCTCATGAAATATCCTTCTGGTGCTCTCTGTTCATGGTTAATAGGTCACTAAGTACGTACAAATATACGTTAGGTACGTTGATATTTGGAATCTTCCATAGTTTACTTACGAAACGGCCAATAAATCATTTAATATAAGGGCCATCCTCACTTTCATCATTCTCAGACAGTGGGACCAGTCTTCTTTTTTTCAATAGAAATTCGAATAAACGTAAGCCTACCAATTCTTGAATGATTTTTTCCCACTGTGATGTATGTCTGGCACTTTCTTTTGATGTCCAACGTAAGATGGGCGAATGGTGCCGAGGCCAATCTCATTCATAAAATGTAGCACACATCCTAAAGACGTTTCATCGATTTATTAATGCTTCCTCATATATCTCCATCATATAGGAGGTAATATATCCGATTTCCATGCCTCCTTTTGCCCTTCGCCTATTTCCTAAGAACTCAAATATAATACATGGCAGCTTAGGTTATATGAAAATACATGACTCCCTGTACATCACCTTTGATTTCGTTTTTCCTATAACATACATATACACGTTTATATTCGCCTATCCTTTTTATGTCCTCTTATGTCCATAAAACAGATTTACGATCATCATTACAACACTTGAGAACATCATTGTATTCAACACCATACTCTTTCCCCTTTTCTGTCTGTCCGTTTCGACAGTCTGCAGAATATACACCATCACCAGGCGATGAATGGTAGAGATAGTGGCGCTTTTTACATTGTCTAATTCATGACACGTTTACTAAATTGTTGGAAAAAAAGGACGAAACCGTCATCGGAGAGAGATCCTTATGTTACACTGTACATGTAAGTTGTAAGTCGACCCCAAAACACTTAAAACGAACCTGAACATCATCAAGAAAACGAAGGAAAAAAAAAGGTTGAGTCGTCTTTCGGCTCGAGAATGAAATTCCATTCCAATGTCTCGTAATAATTAAATGGCATCTCGGGAGTTCTTTAAAGTTGTGATAAATTAGAGAAGGAAGTCAGAGCAAATCACCCAAGGCTCTTGCAAAAAAAAGCACCAAAAAATAAATTCTTTTTGACGGAAATGAATGAGGCAAAGCGGGAATCTTTTTATTAAGGTAGAAATGGTGTTATTAAAATAATGCAAATTCGCCCAAGGAGTATGGGAAACAATTAAGGAGTTAAGGGGTGGGGACAAAGACATATTTTATGTGACATCAAATTTTGGTGAATTAAAATAAATTCTGCCGTTTTTTCTCTCATAAAGTCAGAGCAGCATTTATACTTTTGTCGAAATTAGTGATGGGTCAACTCGGTATGATTTTATCTAACTGCCAAATCTCATACCTGTATTTCTAGAACAGTTATGTTCGAAGGGTAGACAAGTGTCCACAGCAACCCCTGTCTATCAACTCCTACTCTCCACTTCCTTGCGGTGAACATCGGGTGCCCAGTATCTCAACCGAAGATTGGGTTCCAATCCCAGAGGGAAGTTGTTGGCGGCAGCAAAGAGAGAGAGGATGAGGAGGTATGCGCCCACTAAGGCATGCCTCCTTTTCAACAGGCGGTAGCGGAATAACTCCCAAGATGGAATCAACGGTGGCGTCTACAGTTCTAGTCAGGATGAACTACTTAGTGAACACCTTATAGGGCTACTACGACATATTCGTAGCCCAGGCCTATAAGGAGCAGCTTGGCCGGCTCTTAGTCTTAGAGTTAAACTAAAGACCTTGCCCTCCAGGTTGGGGGTCGTGCGTTGAGATGACTGCAGGCCACATAAAGAAACTATAGTTCCGAACCACCAACAAGCCTCGCAAACGATTTAAGGACAACGAATTTCGGTTTTGCACTTGGAATGTTAGGTCCTTTAACAGACCACGTGCAGCCGAACAACAAGCGGAAGCCCTTGAGTGCCACAAAACAGATCTAACTGCCATCCAAGAAATGCGATGGGATGGTCCGGGCCTACGTAAAATGAACAACTTTGATATATACTACGGCGACTGCTACCGAGAACAAAATCAGCGTCTATTTGGATGAGGACTTGTAGTTGGGACCCGATTCAGGAGAAAGGTCTTAAGTTTAAACTCAGTTAATGAGCGCATCGCTACAATCCGTATCAAGGCTAAATTCACCAACATCAGCCTCATCTGCGCTCAGCCCACACTGCGGAAAAGGATAAAGACACCAAAGACAGGTTTTACGAGCTCCTCGACAAGACCTATGAGCAATGCCCTAGCTATGATATTAAAATCATCCTTGTAGATTTTAATGCTAAGCTGGGTAGAGAAGAAATCTTTGGTGGAATAATCAGATGCCATAGCCTACACGATACCACCTCCGATAATGGATTAAGGATAGTCGACTTCGCTGCGGAGCGAGTTGTAATGGTAGTAAGTATGCGATTCCCACAGCTTGATATCCACCAAGGGGACATAGAATTCTCCTGTTCAATCAACCATCAACCAGATTGATCACACTTCTCTAGCATTTAAGACGTCCGATCGATTCGGACCACTACCTTGTTGTAGCCAAGGTACGAATGCGGATATCCCGATCAAGGCCAACACGCGAAAATACTAGGAGGAAATTCGACATCAAACGGCTACAATCGCCAGAGATTGCTAGATTCTTTTCCGATCGTGTCTCCAAAAATCTCCTCAGAAGTCCTTTGCTGCCAGCACAAAAGAGAACCAGTGGTAACACAAAAAGAAGCACAAAAGAGAACCAGTGGCAACACAGAAAAGCATCCATCAGAGATGCCGCCACAACGAAACGTGTGGTTGCTGTCAACAAGAAAGGACAACCAACATCGACGTCTTAGATGAAGTTAAGGACTTCGTCTACCTAGGATCCGCAATTAACTCAGACAGTAACACCAGCGCTGAAATCAAACGAGTAATTACTCTTGCCAGTCGCTGCTTCTTTGGACTTAGAAGGCAATTGAGTATTAAAGTCCTCTCCCAAGCAACTAAAGTGACGCTCTACAAAACCCTTATCATCATGACAACATCCGATTAAAACGCTTTGGGCTGCTTTGAGGGAAAAATTCATCAAATAATTTTGGTGCTGTCTGCGTTGATGGAGAATGGAGACGAAGATTCAACCAAGAACTGTACGAGCTGTTCAACGACACTGACCTAGCTAGAAAAGTTAAGATCCAACGACTTAGATGATTGGGTAGAAGCGAATGGAAAATAATGCTTCGGCTCATAGAGTCTTCGAATCCAACCCGGAAGGACGTCGCAGAAGAGGAACACCGTGACTCAGGTGGAGCACACAGGTAGTAGAGGACCTGAATCAACTTGGCGTGCGAAACTGGAAACAAGCTAGGGACCGAGCTGGCTGGAGAAGTTTGTCCCTGGTCTAACCTGGACAGTAGCGCCACCATAAGTATGTAAGTAGGTTTCTAGGCCAGTGCGACCTAGATTCGTACCTCTTCTCTCTATTGAGTCATTAACTGTCAAATATCATCAACGGATGGCAACGATTTTGACGGATTAAAAACCTAATTTTTTCCGTATTTTATGTTTCCGGTTTTTGGTGCAAAACAGTAACATATAGAACGAAATATTTGGGCGATGACCATCTCGCCCCAATTCTAAAGTATAACCCTCGTGGCCCTGGTCGACATGGCCCAGGGTAGATTTTTCTTTCATTTCTGGCCGTTGAATTTCAATTTCCAGCTAGCGCAATGTCACTAAATCTTCGCGAAGTCACGTTGTAAAAGAATTCCAATGACTTGGAAAGGGGCAGTTTTGTATGCAATTGGATTGTTAAACATCGGCAAGCCAACTCACTTCTCATCACCTCATTGTCAAGGGGTTTCATTCCAATTTAAAATTGCCGAAAATTGCATGTTCAAAAACTAGATATGTAGCTGACCAATTCGGTTTACACTTGTTTCATAATTACATAATATTACACCGGGATTATGTACCTAAACCCTCAATTCAAATTATCCAAAAGTTAACAATAACAAAACCCCAACAAAAAATAAGTCCACACATTTCAACATGTCAGTTTAAAGCAAAACCATAAATGATCAAATCCGTTTAATCTGAAAACTAAACCGATATTCTCAAATACACATAAGCACAAATTTACCCGAAATCCCAAAAATACACACTGCGAACTGCGAACTAAGAATGAATTTGTACTTCAGCTTTTTAATTAATTTAATTTCTCCACACGCTCAAATAAAACAATGATGCTGCCAAAAATTGCGCCTAAATTGGTGCGGGCGCGGTTCCGGGCGTTCCTCTAAAGCAGAACTATTGTATAAATATGAACTAAGCTGCATTAGGTAAGGTGGGTGGCCAAGAGGCAGTTGAAGCAGTGAGTTAGGTGACAGTGGCGGGGGTATGAGTTGAAAGCCCTTGAAACCTCTTCAACTACTGCAACACTGAAGAGTGTGGAACCCCAACCGAAACCCCAAAAAAGAACCCAAACCACTTTGCTGATGATGCAGCAGCAGCATCATAATATCGTTTATATGGATTGTATTAAAGCCATCTCGTTGGTGCAGCTGGTGCTGACTCTGCTGCTGCCACCACTGGCTTGTATTTCTCTGTTCATGCCACTCCAAGCCAAGCCATCATCATCCTCTCATTCAAATGCAACTCAAATCGCGGTTTCATTATTTGAATGGTTGCACTCGCGCTCGCTTGCACGCGCTTATTCGCTTTATTTCCCTCGAATTCGGTGTTGCTCGTAGCATTTTGTTTTGTGCAAGTGGAAAACATGGCAGTATCAGTGGTAACTGGTAACGCTGCTGCACTGTTGCTATATTGATATGCTGCGCTTGCTGCTGATGATGATGAACATAATAACTATCAAAGTCAACAACAATCGCGCAAAATTAGTAAACACAATCCCACTTCTCTACCCTTTTGGGTTTTTGTATATACGCGGAATTTGCCACTTTTTTTTTTGGTTTTTGTTTTTGAAAACACATCACTGCCACGTTTTGTGTCTCATTTCATTTTTTGTCGTTTTTTGTTGGTGAGCGTATCGGAAAATTGAAAATAGGATATCAGAATTCTGTTGCTGCTGGCACACTGTACATTACCCACAATATACACGTTTGGGAATCATGAGGGCTACAAAATAGAAAACATCAATTTTTGCGGTGTGTAAATGTTTGAAAACAAACTAGAGAACCGATTTGAAACGTTCTATAATGGTTATAGATGGATAAAACGGGAAAGAAAGGATTCAAACATGTAAATTGATGCAACGTGAGATATTTTTTATGGATTTTACACAGCGATGGTGGTGGTGGTTCTGTTTGAGTGAGTTTCACGTCTTTTTGTGGCCAGATTCACAGCACTTCTTATAGGAGAATGAAGGATAACAAATATGCTATATTAAGTTGATGTTTCGTCTAAGAAAGGTCTCAAGGAGTTCAATCCGTATAGCAGATACCTGACCATATGAAAGGAGGAACCAAAATGCAATAAATTTGCGTAAGAAGCAAAATGCTTCTCCAAGTTCCTTGTCCTTAAGCCAGTGGCGTAGATAGGGGGGGGATCAGGGGGATATATCCCCCCCATTGCGATCGATATTGTTCAACACAACCAGTTCCAAACGAGTTAAAGAAACGCACTCTGTCATTAGTAACTACTCTCATTAGTAACTACTCACATTCCTAGAGGCATTGTCAAATGTATATTCTAAACCTACATTCTATGGAGAAACAGCAAAATTTCTCTTTTTATATCGATTTTTAAAAAGTTTTATTTTACGTCTCTCACCAATTGATAACAAGTAAACGTGCAAGAAAACGAGCTTTCCACCAGCTTTCCATTACAAAAAAATTAAAATTATTAAGATTTCTTCGCATGGTGTGACACATTGTTAAGTTGGTATAAGAAACCGCCGCAAACATGCAGCACATTCATCCACACAAACAAATGTTCGCACAACTTCGGTGTAGTTAACCAGAATCTTAACGGTAGCGATAACTGACACTCATTCTTTTTGACCAGGAACAAAATGCGCTATTACTCATTACATAAAGCATGCCTTACAAAAGCGGCATTCATATTCGAATTAATGTGTATAATATCTTAGCTGACCCTGCAGACTTCGTACTGCCTCAATCGATATCGATAAGGATAACCCTCCACCACACTACCCAACCCACTACCCCCTTGTGCTACCTAGTAAGTCTACCCATATCCGCTACCCCGTTATGGCACTACTCAGTTACCCGCTACCAATTATTTCCACACGCTTACCGTTACACCATTAGCCAGAAAACCACTACTTATTACCCGCAACCATTTTTTTTTTGCATTTCAATATTTCCATTTTTCCAATTTTTTATTTTTTACTTTTTCTTGCTTACCTGTTCCCCATCAAACACTTTCCAGTTTCCCTTTGAAACCCACTGCACCTAATATTGCATGGAATTTTCACTTTGAAAACCAATGAGTTTTCCGAGTTTCATTCGAAAACCCATTTTGAAATTTTCCAGTTTTCCATTTGAAAACCAATCATCCACAATTTCATGCAATTTTCAATTTGAAAACCAATCAGCCGAGTTTTATACACATCCATTTTTATATAAAGGGTTTACCAATAAGAGGTGTTATTTTGATATTCAAGAAAAATTGCATTTTTTCGTAGTCTCCGAGGTGGAAATGGGCCTCATCAGTCAAGATGATTTTTCGATGTAATTCCGGATTAGAGTTTTCTTCAACATCTTGGGCTACAACAGCAATATTCTCAGTTGTTCTTGAACGATGTGCACGGGTTTTATTCTTCATATCACTCATTTGTTCCAACAGCTCGAATTTGTCGACCTATTTGTGTATTGCGGTTCGACAAGGTGCTTTACGAAGACCCAAAAATGTTTTAGTTTTACGAACCGTCTCTGCCAAATTTTCACCATTTTTATAGTGAATTTTAATAATTTCAATGCGTTGTTGAAGCGTGTATCGTTCCATTTTTATTAATAGCGTAGTTTCTACTTGTCAAATGTCAAAAAATGACAGCTTTCCGAAATAGCTAACTTTTCAAAATAACACCTCTTATTGGAGAACCCTTTTCATAGAGAAGAGATTATTACCTTACATATTCAATGGTGTTTGTTTTTTTTTTTTGTGAGTTATTAAAACTTCAAAAAAAAAATGAGCGAACAAGATATATCCCCCCCCCCCCATAGGAAAAGCTATCTACGCCACTGCCTTAAGCATTTTATATTTTCCGTTCTGCAAAAGCAATTCAATACTTGAAGGAGAAGACTTAGTTTTTGGACTGCTGGCAGATAAAAAAAATAGGGGTCACAAGGAAGTTGATGAAAATATTAAGTTTGAAAAATAATAGCCCATCGATCTGTGATTTCATAAAATACAGATATCTCTCCTCTTTTTCCACCCAGTACTGATGGGTTACCATTGCAACGAAGAAGGACGAAATGGACCAAAACTATCCACTACTCAAAGTCTTCACTCCTTTGGGGTTTATATAAAATTTTTGCTTCTCTTTTTTTTTTTAAACGTGTGATTGAGTGAAAGTATTTTGTCATAGCTGACTGACAATACTTAAAATTGCTTTGAATTTGTTAAATCAAACATTTGTTCGGAGGGAAAAAACACTGAGGGAGGAATCAGCTATATGTTGCACAGAGTTCCACTGACGAAGCATTCGAATCAATGAATTGGACGTGTTGTAGTTGGTACGATGAAAAAGGGGGACGGAGGAAGGAAACCGATCTTAGATTCCGCGAGCTAATATTAAACAGAATGAGTTCTTAGAGAGCAGGAGAATCAATAATGTAAGTGTAATGATAAATGAAGCTGACATCAGCAATGGCACGGCGATGAACGAGAGTATTCATACCAATGAGCTTGAGACGATTCTCGCAAGGGCTAAGATTAAACGGATCGGTCCAGTTCAGACCACGTAAAGCAAGTCGAAAGAACGTTTGAAATGGAGAACACACATGGCTGGCGTATTCAAGAGTGGTTCTAATATAAAACGTCTAAAGGGTGTTCGAGATTTAGAGATCAGAGCATTCTTTCGACCAGCGTTTGATAAAACCAAGGGTTGAGTTGGCTTTAGCAATAATGTGGTCGGTGCAACACCAAGGTTGCGGGTAATAGTCACAGTAGGTGGTGATGGAAGAAATAGGTTCTAATATTTGTGGGTAGTAGACGTTTACGTGAGAAGACATGAATTGACATTTATTAAAATTAAAATTGTCGCAGCAAGTCAAGAAGTTATTGAGGTCAGATTGAAGGAGAGGGTGGTCATCATTTGATGAAATGACTTTGGTGAGTTTTATGTCGTCGGTCGGCATAAATTAAAATCTTGGAGGATAAAGCAATATTAACGACGTCGTTGATTGATAAAATAAAAAGAAGAGGACCCAGGTGGCTGCCTTGAGGAACACCAGATTGAGGATGAATGGGTTCAGATAACGAATGTCTGAAAACAACAGGATAGGTACGATTATCAAGGTATGATTTTATCCAGTTGGAGAAATATTGAAGGAAAACCGTAGGTACATTTGAAGTTTAATCAAGATTATTCAGTGAATAATCTTGTCAAAAGCCTTGGAGAAATCTGTGGTAATCACATCCACATCGTTCGTTTTCTCAAGCTGTGAGAGAGTCATAGTAACGAATTCAATTAAATTCGTAAAGGGGAAATAATGGATTTACAGGGGAAGTAAATGCAGTCATAAATGATAGGGATGGCAGATAGCTTGGAAATTGGTCGGTAGTTGGAAATTTGATTTTGAGTACCTTTTAAAAAATGGGAAATATGAAGGAGTTTTTGCAGATTGTGTAAACGAGAGCTATCCGCAGCTTAGTAATATGTTAGAGTCCTACTCGAGTCCACAAAGTTTTTATTTCATCTTTCACGGGAACTGTCTCTAACGAAGAACTGACAAAACTTCCAAGAGTATAAATCTGTCATGAAAGAGTGCTTCTCATCTTAGCCGTTCGGAACCGGCAATAAATTGTAGATCCCCTCAATTCATCTCATGCGTCTAGAGAATTGTTGATGAGAGTAAGCCACTTAGGCCTTGGCTCTTCAAGAGCTGTCACGCCTCTCTATTTTTTATTTGTAAGCGAGAGCTGGAACAGTATAGAGAGGGGCTTAGACATTGAATCAGAACACTTTTTTAGGTAGATAGCAGGGATAGCATCAGGTCCAGGGTAGAAATCATCTTTCAAAGACAGTAATTTGTTAAGAACTAAAGAAGGGTTGTTTTGAAGTGCTACAAGAGAGGTTTGGCGTCAATTATTGAGGGAAGAGTGTTAAAGAAGGTCAGGCTCGTTGTCTTCATTACAAAAAGAGGTTGAAGTAGATGGCAAAGAGGTTGGCAATGATATTTGCGTCTGAAGAAGAAGAGTCAAGGTATAGTTAAATGAGGAAGGAAGGCCTTTGGATTTTCGTTTAACATTAATAAATTGGTAGAAGCGCTTGGGATCACTTATTAGACAATATAGCATTTGATTAATATCATCGCAGTATAGGTTACTGTTCAATCTAAAACATCAAGTCTGTAGGTCGTTTAGTTCCGAAGCTAAGCAAAAGCAAAGTTTCGTCTTTATGACATTCAATCACTCACTTATGATCATCAGACTAGAACTACTAGAACTAGTACTTTCCATAAACTCAGACAGCTGAAATTTGGTACAGAGTTATAGAGTTTAATAGCCACATAAAGGGAAAGCTATAAGAACAAGGATAATTGAAGATCTGGAGTACCTGGTGACCCTGATTAGAAAACAAAAGAACCCAACCAAACTATTAGAAATCGACATACCCTGGGCATGCGTAGAATAATAAAGAAATCGCAGTAAGGAACGATCACGGTGTTTCTCTTCTGCGACGTCCTTCTGGGTTGGATTCGAAGACTCTACGAGCCGGAGCATTATTTTTCATTCGCTGAATATGTTCCAACCATCAAGTCGTTGGACCTTAACTTTTCTGGCTAGGTCATTTTCGTTGTTCAGCTCGTACAGTTCTTGGTTAAATCTTCGTCTCCATTCTCCACTAACGCAGACAGGACCAAAAATCACTCGAAGAATTTTTCTCTCAAAGCAGCCCAACGCGTTTTCATCAGATGTTGTCATTGTCCATGTCTCTGCACCAAACATGAGGAACGGGATGATGAGGGTTTTGTAGAGTGTCACTTTAGTTGCTCGGGAGAGGACTTTACTACTCAATTGCCTTCTAAATCCAAAGAAGCAGCGATTGGCAAGAGTGATTCTTCGTTTGATTTCAGCGCTAGTGTTGTTGTCTGAGTTGATAGCGGATCTCAGGTAGACAAAGTCCTTAACTACCCCGAAGTTAAATCTGTCTATGTTGACGTTTGCTCCAAGACGTCGATGTTGGTAGTCCTTTCTTGTCGACAGCATAAACTTGGTCTTGGCCTCGTTAACCGCTAGACCCATCTTCCTGGCCTCCGTCTCAAGACTCACAAACGCTCCACTGACATCACGCTGTGTTCTTCCAATTATTTCAATGTCGTCTGCGTATTCTAGTAGTTGGACGGACTTTTAAAAGATTGTGCTTCTGGTGTTGAGGTTGGAGCTTTGCACAATCTTTTCAAGAATGATGTTGAAGAAATCGCATGACAACTCATCGCCTTGTCTAAAACCTTTGTGGACATCAAGAGCGTCCGTTAGGTTTCTTCCGATCAAGACGGAACAGCGGCGTCATCATGGGATGGGATGCTAAAACTAGACATTGTTCTATATAATTGGTCTCTATAGACGCTGTCATACGCGGCCTTGAAATCGATGAAAAGGTGGTAGGTATCGATTTGAAGTTCCTGGGTCTTCTGCGAGATCTGCGTAGGTTGAATATTTGATCGATGGTGGACTTTCCGAGTCTGAAGCCATACTGATAAAGACCTATCAGGTTGTTGACGAAGGGCTTCAAACGTTCACACAGCACGGCAGACAAGATCTTATAGGCGATGTTAAGGGGACTTATACCTCTGTAGTTGTGCAGTTCAGGGTATCTCCTTTTTTGATAATCGAGCATATGGTGCTGAGGTTCCATTCATCGGCCATGCTTTCATCCGACTAAATTTTGCAGATGAGCTAGTGCATGCTCCTAACCAAATCATCTCCATCAGCTCTGTACAGTTCGGCGGCTAGCCCGTCTGCTCCGGCTGCGGCTTTATTTGATTTACGTTTAGTTAAGTTTACTGACTTTAAGCCAGTTAAAAAGTACTGCAGTTATTTTAATTATCTACAGAAAGCTATCACATGCCCAGCTACATTCCGATGATTATCGTAGTCAAAACACGATCGTTCGGGAAAGAAATACATATCTTTGCATGTAAATAAATTTTAATAGAATGAAAGAGATACGATATCGTGTATTAACATGAACACGCTCGTCCGAGATATTGTTGCTGCAAATGCAAGTAGTACTGATGACCCAAATCGATCGATTTCCCAGCGTTCGCCATTGATCTTGCTCATACCCCACGATTTTTGGATTTTTTTCTCTTACATTTACATTTTCCACTTCGATTCTTAATAAAATAATAATTTGAGGCACAAAAGCTCCGAAGAAGCATAAGAATGTTTATTTTTTCACTTTGCCTAACAACTTCCAAAAGCCAAATGCCATAATAATCTTGTATACCTAATGTTTCTCCCAGTGTAGTGCTATTTATAAACTCAAATATTTTATTAATTTGTTTATGTTCACCCGCAACAATGTGGTCAATAGGTTTGTTTTTCATATTCTCAGAGATAACCGAGTGTTCGGTCTGGTTCTCATTTGCTCTCGATCTAAAATTTAGATTCCAAAGTGAAGGTTCGTGACGATGAGAATAATAATAAATCAGCGTTTTTCTAAAAATAAAAATAATGCTTTTCTTTAGTTTTAGATCTGATGCGCTGCTTTGAACGTTCCGCGTTGCTTACAAAAACAGCAAATTTTTAATTTATCTGCCTGGATTTTTTGTTTGTCAGTTCAAGTTAATTCAGTCGAGTGCGAGATAACACAACATAAACAAAATACAAGCAAAGAAAAACTCTACCTGGCAACATTTTCACAATCCTTCAAAATCCACAGTTTTCGTCCTGCGCATGGCCATCACAAAAACTGCCATACCAACAAAAATATCCTGCTGCTATAAAAATTCCATCCTTCACTCTGTCTATATTTTTATTTACTCGGCCAAAAAAAGCTAACAAACACAGTTCGTCTCCGTCAAAGTTCTCCGTCATTAAAAAAATAAAAGAAATTAAAATAATAATACCAAGGAAAAGCTACAAGGAAACACAAGGAAAAAATTGACATTCATGTGGCGACTGCAAGTCTAACGATACAGTAACAAAAGAGCAAAACGAAAAACTTGTCTTTCTAAGTGTGATGTGAAAAAATAGGATAACGAATGAATTTTTAATCAAGTGAAAGTCTTAAAACCAAAAAAAGGATTCTCGAAGAAAAGAAATCCACAACAACAACACGACCGCAGACAAAAAAAAAAGGCAAAACTTGTGCCCAAATATGCCTATGTGTTAATAAGTAGTGTGCTGGTGCCCGAGGGAGAAAGTGCATGCCACCCACCCTATACTTCCACCCTTATCAACCCTGTACAACAACCACCACACGACTCCTGGTAGTCTCCGTGCCTCGTAGTCATTTATATTGCCACATGAAAATTGTGTCTTATTGATTTTTCCTGTGATTCCGTTTGCATTTCCTCGTTTGTGTGTGTGTGTGTTTCGGTCGGGTCGTGTCGTCCTCGTGTCGCGTACACACGTCCTCACAGAAGCTTACTGCTAGTTGCTGTGATTGGGAAATTGTCAAGTAATTATTAGTTCAGAGTGCCGTTTCAGTTAAAACTTAAACAAAGGTTCAAGGATTCTCGAGTGCATCTATCATCATCGTCGCCTCCACGTTTTCTGTCGCGAAAAATTGCAATTGTCATCGACAACGCTATCGGAAACAAATTCGCATCGTTTCGATTTGATTTTTTTTTTTGCCCCGCAGTCATTGTTGTTGAATTTTTTCCGGGCTGTAGGCAGTTTTTGAAGTGTGTAATCCTTGGGGGTGCTTAAATATCACGCGGAAACAAGAATAAACCAACCAGCAACAGCATCCTTGTTTTGATATTCAAGTGGTTATAGGCTTGTGGTACTTTGGATACATGCGTCGTTGTGGATGCATTGTGATGTAAGGGAAATGCCATCATCATGATATTATTGACATTTGCCTAGTGAGAGAGTGAGAGAGAGAAAAGAGAAAGGAACCCCTACTTCTGCCAAACTATCGAAACTGAACCTTACTCAAAATTCAGAGTGTCAACGGTTTATTTTTTTTTTTTTTGAACATTTTGGCGGTGGATAGTGTGTCGGTCTCATCGACGACAGCGACGACATTGTTGACAACATTGACAAAAGTGAGTGTCGTCCTTGGAATTAGTCAAGATTATGTACTTAAATCGGAGCCCCCCAAGTCATAAGAAACCATTGTTGGGGGGCTCCACAGAAGGCTTGTCAAAG
Organism: Sphaerophoria rueppellii; assembly: GCA_920937365.1. Lineage (NCBI taxonomy): Eukaryota > Metazoa > Arthropoda > Insecta > Diptera > Syrphidae > Sphaerophoria > Sphaerophoria rueppellii. The sequence goes on from CAKKXW010000005.1 coordinate 7,641,360, forward strand.
TACAACAGCAAATCCAACGGTAAATTGCATCATCATCACCATCATCATCAGCATCATCATCAACAACATCATAGTCACAATCACCAGTTCCAGCATCAGCATAATCAAATATCCTGTTCGTCCTCGACAGCAACGACACTATCATCAGCAGCTTCAATGTATTCAAGTTCATCATCGTTATCATCGACAACTAATCTGATGGCCGGTGGTGGTGGTGGCAATGGAAGCGGATCTCATTTGGGCGGAAATGTGCATCCGCATTCGCATTTGCGTGTAAAGCGAAACAAGAAGAATTCGTGGGGTGCTCGCGAGCGGGCCGGAATGAGTTTTTTAATTGTGATTGCGTTTTTTGCTGTCTTCGGGTTAATTATTTTAACCGAGGTGAGTGAAGATCTAATTTTGTTTGCGTGTTTAGATATAGACAATTATTGTGTACCTATAGAGTTCAACAAATTCCAATGTCATTCAACTTTTTTTCTTATTAGACAGCTAGAAAGACATTCATAGAGTTTGGGTTCGTGTTTTTTTGGTTTTATTTTATGCAGACGTGTTTCAAGGACTAGCTTTGTTTATGTGTTTTTTTTTCGTTGATCCTTTGAATGATTTTTTTTTGCTGTTTGAAGTGCGTTTGATGTTGGGTGTTTTTGTGTTATGAGTGCAGAGAGATATGATATCGTTTTGCTTTGTGTAATTGGTGTGAATTGCAATACACTCTTGAGCAGCAAAGGACGATGACGGTGACGAAGATGGGGAGAGCATTTTAGTCGTTATGTCTGATGAGTGCACACGTTTTCTATAAGGTCTGGTATTTTTGTTGCTTTCGTGTTTGTTGTCATTTTTTTTTTTGCTTAAGGATCTCTCCAATGTGTCGTCTAGATGCAAGTAGGTGACTAAAAGTGGGAGTTGTTGTTTTTCTTTTGAAGGAGTGTGCGTTGGTGTCATAAAATTATGTACGGGCTGAAATTGTAAGGTTTAAACTGACATGTAAGATGGAAAGAGTCTGTTAGCCAGAGGATATGCTGATGAGGTCGTTTTGAATTTTTTCCTTCTATCTTTTATGAGTCTGTCCTGAGTTTGGACATGAGATTGTTAAGTAAGGTTTGTCTTGCATTTAAGTTTAAACGTTTTCAAGGACAACAATAGTCTTTTGTGTTCAACGTAGGAATAATATTTCAATGCTTTTGAGAGTTGCAAAGCACTTTATGATCTAGCTTTTCTTCTAAGGTTTTAACCTTAAGGCTTAGTGTAGTTAAAATACAGCACTCTGCATCGAAATCTTCAAAAGATTGCGTCATGGCATTTTTAACTCACTCAAACTGAAAATTAGTCGGTTAAGCCCTACAAAATTATAACTAGTCATCTTGGGATTTTCATAAGCTTTTATATGAAACATCGATGTCTTTAGTAGTCCATTGTCCATTAGTCCATTGCTTCGTTAATTTTATTTTTGTAAAAATTTCAACATTGCGATTTTTCGCCACCGATCGCAGCGCTATCTTTTGGGTAATAGCGGAACTAATAAAAATAAGAAATTTGTCTGCTATAAAATTGAAATTATTCCGCTATTTTCCAAAAGATGGCGCTGAGATCGATGGCGAAAAATCGAAAAGGAAGTTTCACAAAAATGCATATTACCAATCAACGAAATGACCCACGAAAGAAATCGAGGTGTCATACGAAAGCTAATGAAACTCCAGTACAGAAAACGCTTACCATTTGATAGAAAAGCTAAGGTACTTCCATTCTTTGAACTAAAACTATATTGGTTACAGAGATAATCCGATAGCAAAGTAAATAATTTTGATGAAAGATGCTTTTTTTCCTTCAACCAACAGCTCAAGTCTTACCATCATACTTATTTACTTATCCGGTTCACAAACCATGAAGGTCTTCTCCGCCCTGAACGGTCCCCCGCATGCACTCTCAAGTCACCGAAACTATGCGCTCTGGCATCCGCAGTCACTTGGTCCTTGTACCGTAGGTTCGGTCTTCCTTGTGGTCTCGAACCTGGGGGCTGAGATGAGAAGACTTTATTGGCTGGAGCGTTGTCGTCCATTCGGTCGATGTGGCCGAGCCAATGTAGTCGTCTTTTCTTGGCCTTCCACATCTTGGTGCAGCTCATACAGTTCTCGGTTGAACCTTCTTCTCCATTCGCCATCGTCGCATATGGGACCGGAAATCCGTCGAAGAAATTTTCTCTCGAAAGTGCCCAGTATCAATTCCCCTTTCTTACTGATCGTCCAGCACTCTGCGCCGAAGAGTAGGACTGGTAAAATCAAAGTTTTGTATAGCAGACACTTTGTCTTTCGAGTGAGGAGTTTTGAACCCAGTTGTTTTGCCAAACCGAAGCAGCAGCGGTTCGCTAGGGTAATTCTTCTTCGGATCTCCACTAAGGTGTCATTTGTGGGAATGATGTTTGTTCCAAGGTTGGTGAATTCCCTAACTACCTCGAAATTGCTGCTACCAACAGTTATATTTTGTCCTAGATGCTGGGCAGATGTTGCTTTGTTTGTTGATAGCATGTACTTTATTTTGTCCTCATTCACTTCAAGGCTAACGAGTTTTGCCTATTATTCAATCGCTGTGAAGGCCTTAATCACAGCTCTCTTGTATCGACCGATTATGTCTATGTCGTCCGCATAGCCTAGGAGCTGGATGGACTTGTTGAAGATAGTGTTTTCCGTGCTCACACCTGCTTTGCGCACTATCTGCTCCAGGACTTTGTTAAAGGAGTCACATGACAACGCATCTCCTTGTGTAAACCTTGCGCATGTTGGAATACCTCGGATGAGCTGTTACCCATTTGCACACTGCACTGCGTATTGTTAAGCGTCATGCGGCACAGCTGGATCAGTTTTTTCGGGATCCCGAATTCAGACATCGCTATCATAAGCTCTTGGCGGTGGATGCTATCATACGCACCTTTAAAGTTGATGAAAAGATGGTTTCGTTTTCTTCTCCAGCATTTGCTCAGTGTGAAACTTTGGTCTATCGTTGTTCTGCCTGGCCTAAAGCCACACTGGTACGTGCCGATTATTGTGTTGCAGAAAGGTTTAAGACGCTCACACAGTACGTTGGATAGGATTTTGTATGCAACATTAAGCAGGGATATGCCACGGTAGTTTTTGCATGACATCGGATCGCCTTTTTTGTAGATGGGGCATATGGAGCTTATCGACCAGTCAGTGGGCATGCATTCTTCCTCCCACACTTTGGTGATGACCTGGTGCATGCGGTTCATCAAAACACGTCCTCCATATTTAAAGAGTTCCGCAGGTATGCCATCCGACCTCGGACTTGTTATTTCTTAGCTTTTGGATGGCTCTTTCTCCTTTCTGCGATGGGGCTGGACTGGTCTTCATTGACTGTCTGCTCTTTTCGTCATTAGCTCGCTCGACTTTTCGCATTCAGCAGCTGTTGGAAGTGCTGGTTAAAAACATCTAGTCTTACCATAATACCCTGCATAATATCTCCGTGTTCTCTTCTGTTTAAATGTATTCTGCTCTGTCTTTGTTAAAAATTTAGCCTTAAATTGGATTCCTGGTTGCTGTCTTCGAATACGTCAACACTTAATTCATCTTCTCTAGTAATAACCGGATATCTTACAGAGTAAAGAAGAATTACTTACAGACTTAGGATTTGAAAATACCCAAATCCCAATCAGTTCACAGGTTTTTACCGCAGGAGTCTCCCTCCTAGTCCCTTTTTCGGTAAGAAAACATTTTCAACTAAAGGGAATGTTTACTTTGGCTAGGCTTTTGAAGTGAATTAACGTTTTGACAATATTCTTAACCCATGGTAACACAGGGACAAAATCATCGCTAATGATTCTATAGTAGAAGTTTTCAATGAACAAGAACCATATAACCTGAGAAGGTTTATTGATCTCCTTGCGGTGAACAATGCTGCCTTACCATATCGGTTTGCGGTTTAACATCTCTTCAAAAGCATTTCAATGCTATTTTAATATGCCCTTGAAATGCGGTTTGTCTCAAGTCGATTTAAGCCCTTTCATGACTTGTTGAACCTTTCCATAAAACCTATATTTTCCATAAGAGGCTTAACTTTGATATTTTCTATAAATATGAAATTGCAAATTAACAAACCTATAGCCTCCCAGACTCTTAACCAATTATTCATTAAAATCTATTCATTCATAAATATTCCCTAAGAAAATATTACATCTTAGAAAATAGAAATCTACTTAAGTCAACCATCTGTCAACGCTCAAGCAGTCCTTAATCAGCCAATTAAACTGTTTTATTCACGAATCATGAACAAAATATAGCAATAGAAAGACATACATAGCATTAAAGGATATCCTCTTAGCTGGCGCCCAATTATGTTCTCACAGAATCCAAGTTTTGTGTGTGCTCTAGAGAAACCAGAAAAAAATAAATAAATTAAACAAAAATGCTAATTAAAGTCTCTTTGTTTTGTTCTCTTTCTTTTCCTTTTTCCTCTTCTTGTGAACTTGTCTTCTTATTATTTTATTCGATATTAAGCTGTCTGTAAGTACACAAATAAGATTTTCTGCTATTAGCGACATCTATTTTAAATGAACAGTGATAATAATAATTGTATTTAATCTGAAATTAATTTTCTAATTTTTGTTTTTCTTCAACAAAAAGCTGTTTATGATCGACGAGAAGAGCCACGGCGGAATGGTTGTACTGAGGCATGGAAATCTTGGCAGCCGGTTGGGCGATTCCCTGCCAGATTATGATAATGTAAAGGTAAGACGAATTGAATTAAAATTCTTTGTAACAAAAAAAAAAAAAATAAATTGAAAAATCCACAACAACGATGACGATGTCCTTTTCGACTGTTTTCATTTCGCGAAATCGTTTCAACATTGCTAAGGACTCAGTTCTCTCTCTTTCTATCCTTAGGAGTTACCCACTCAAGGACATAAATTGGTTTCCTTTTTTTATAGTTTGTGTAGAATGAATTTTTATTGAAAATTAAGCTGCAAAAGGACGAGAATAAGTGGGAAGAGAGAGCCAGAGAGAAAGGGCGAAAAGGGGTAACCATTGACTTTAAATAAGACTTTCATAAGGACAACAACGGAATCGAGAACGGACGAAGAAACATAAGAAGCTTATAGTTTTGGCAAGCCTTTTAGGGAAATTTAAGGTAAATATTTTCATTGCTGAGGGATTTTCCACAAGAGGATTGGAATTTTTGTGTGCACAAAAATCATTCCCCATGAGGAGGGTTACCTTATAGGAAACAGAATATTTCATGACAAAAAAGCCTAACTCATTAGACTCATTCTTCGAAGTTAATAATTTACTCGAATAACTAGTTCTTAATCACAGGTAGACTATCCTGCCAGATACTCTCTCATACTATAGAAAGGTAAAGTTTTTGTTCAGAGTTTCTCCCAAGAGAAAAGGACCTAATAATCGAAATTTGAAAGGCTTTTGTTGTGTTATGTCCAACTAGGACACATAAACACAATAGCTGGAAATCAATTAACCCTTTGAAACAAAAGGACTATCCCCAAGGACGAAGCATACCAGCACACAAGCAATATAACTTTCCTCAAGAACTAATAACAAAGACAATAGCACTATTTCTAAAGTAAAAACCAAAAAGGACGACTTGAAATGATCGACAAGATATAGAGAGAAGGAGACATAATGTATTTTGATGGTAGCTCTGTTGTTTAGCTGAAAACAACACTGATACACTTGTTAGATTTAATGAAACTAATTTTTCACTAAAGATAATAACAATTAGGAAATGGATGAGGTATAATTTAAGGGGGCAGAACTAAATGAACTTAATTAGCATATTGAACCTATTTGAAATTAACGAACCTCAATAGGGATATCGACACAGGAATTGATGTTGTGATTTGATGGTTAGAAATTGACAACACAAACACACTGTCTGAAATTGAGGACATTGCGATTTTGTGTTAATGGAATTAAGTTATTGTAATAAAAGGGACAGAATTTTATAATGTTTTCAGGAAATTTTAAGAGGACATCGTTTTTGACTGATTTATAAATGATGCTTGAATAACTTAATTTAAAAATCTTGAATTTATTCTTTTTGAAATTGTATTTTTATTTTAGGAGGATTACGATCTCCTGGATGGCAGTTTACTAATGAGTGATAATAAATTAGGAATATTTCAATTTCACAGTGACAATAAGTTAAAAATAAACGGTGAGTTGTAAAATGTTTTTGAAGTTCATATTTTTTGATTTTTATTTGCTCGAACTGGTTTCAAAATTGCAAGGAATTATAGTAATCTTCATCATGATGGAACAGTACGCTAAAAAACGTTTAACAGAGGTTAGAAATCTTTTCAACAAACCTAAACAGAGTAAAATTGAGGAGGTCATGAATTCATATCTATAGCGCCGAACTTAACCAAAAGGCCAGTTCATTGGCAAAATATTTTGAGTCCATCGAGAACACAAATGAAGACATGAGGCTTTGTAGGGTTCTTGCCCTTAATCCCACAGTTCCGGGTTGCATAAAACACTCCGAAAAATCGGAAAAGTATTGATTGCACGCAATCTTACTTGCCAGAACCTACTAAGACAGAATCAAACATAGAAGATAGAACATATTTTTACAGAGCAGAAGATTATCTGGGCATCAGTCAACTAGTTCAATCGCTATAAATCAGCTGGACCAGGCTGGATTATTCCGGCGTTTTCTTTAAAATGCTCTCAAAATAATAATCCCTTGGCTAAGGGTAATCTTTGGGAGTTGTATCAGACCTAAATACGTCCCTATTAGTTGGAGGAAGGTGAAAGTGGTCCTTATCAGAAAAGTTGGGACACCGAGTCACTCAACCACTCCATTTGTTTCTCCTCAACTGGAAACAATTATTGATCATCAGAAAACTTCTCAATCAGAACAACTTGTGCATCTACAAACAAGCCTACCTTAAAAAGTGTAGCATATTGAGAAAAGTCTCGAACACAAAGAACATTCCCCGGCGGCATTCTTAGATATCGAGGGAGTGTTTAATAAGCGTTTAGTGACGTTAAGAGCTAAATCTAAATCTGTCATGATCGACGGATTTTACACCTTGTTAAATGGCGGAATTTTCAACTCTCAAATGGAAGACTCGTGTGAGTGTCCGTGGAGCAGTCGTATGTGCGTTGGCTGCTTCGCTGAGGTTCGAATCCTGCTCGTGCTCATACAGTTTTTATTTCATCATTCACGGGTACTGGATCTTGCAAGGAACTGACAACACTTCCAGGAATATCATTCGTTATGAAAAGAGTTCTTCTTAACTTTGCCGTTCGGAATCAGCGTTAAATTATAGGTCCCCTCAATTCTTCACACACACTCAGAAAATTGTTGACGGTTGTAAGCCATTTAGACCTTGGCTCTTCAAGAGCTGTCGCGACACTCAGTTTTTTATATTTCTTAAATGGAAGACAGCATTTTTGAGAAAACATTCACAAAGGGCACACCAAAAGGAGTGGTTCTTTCACCCCTCCTTCAGATCCTCGTTCTCAACAAAATTCTTACAGAGTTCAGAAAACAGGGCATCAAAATTATAGCATATGCTGACGGTGCATAGTAATTTTGACATCGGGTGAGTTTCCTACGACCATTGAGAACATTATGCGAAACGCACTCAGATAAATATTTTCATGGGCAACTAAGAACGGTTCGGGGTCAAATCCACTAACAAGGGTTAGTTTCAGAATAAAAGGAAGATAGTGGACGGGGGTTAAACCGTAAAATAAATGAGATTCCTCTGAAAATCTCCAACTTGGAAACAAAATACTGGGGAAAGAAAAGAAAATGCAAAAGAACTTTCTGTACACGGTGGGGTAAGCGACCGCACGTCATCCAATGGATGCATACAGTGATCGTTCGTCCAATACTTTCCTATGGTTCTATTGTATGGGAGAAATCTGTTGACAAAATAAGCTACCACAAAGGTCCAGAAGTTAGTCCGTTTAGGAAAAACAGACCCACAGAGATCTACCTACGCCACAAACACCCAAAAGCGCACTTCGGTTAAAAGACTGGGCTTTTGGATGTACAGTGTGGTGCTGGTCTACCCTTATATGATACAGTTACTTGTACTTACTTACTTGTACTTAAGGTGGCGCTACAGTCCGTTGTGGACTTGGGCCTCAGTCAACAGGCTCCACCAGCTAGCTCGATCCTTAGCTAGTCGTCTCCAGTTTTGCACTCCGAGTTGATTGAGGTCCTCTTCCACTTGAGTGCGCCACCTGAGTCGCGGTCTTCCTCTCCTCCTACGTCCCTCGGGAATAGCGTCGAAGGCTTTCCGGGCCGGAGCATTGGTGTCCATTCGCTCTAAATGACCGAGCCATCTGAGTCTCTGGACCTTGACCCTTCTGGCTAGGTCCATGTCGTTGTACAACCCGTAAAGTTCGCTGTTGTATCTTCTTCGCCATTCCCCTTCAATGCACACGGGGCCAAAGATAACCCGAAGAACTTTCCTCTCGAAACAGCCTAAGGCACTTTCATCCGATTTTGTCAGGGTCCATGCTTCTGCACCATACAGCAGGACTGGGATGATGAGTGTGTTGTACAGTTTTACCTTAGTTGCTCGAGAGAGGGCTTTTTCACTCAATTGCTTTCTAAGCCCAAAGAAACAGCGATTAGCAAGAGTTATTCTTCGTCTGATCTCGGCGCTGGTGTTATTGCCCGTGTTTATATGATACAGTTACAGGACTAAAAGAGAACACTTCACCCTTAGTAGATTTCAATAGGAACTTTTCTATTTTCATACCCGAAAGACATGGTTTGGATCCTAACTCGCTCTACAGTGAACGGGGCATCCCTGTCTATACTGACAAGACGGTTCAAAATTAGAATGAGGAATCGGAACTGGCGTGTTTTGCCAATCTATTTATATCAGATGCTCATATAGACTCCCGGATGACTGTAGTGTGTTTCAGGCTGAGATTTATGCTATTGAAAAAGCAGCAGAACTAATACACAAAGAAAAACCAGTGAGACTTTAAGATCCAAACTGCAGTAATAAACTAAACAGCATTTGCAACATTAACTCTACTCGTTTCTGGACATAGTAATATAGAAGCGAATGAAAAAACAGATGAAATGTCAAGGAAACGGTCAGAAGCAAAAAGAAAAAGAAGCATCCATCAAGCTAGGGGACTACATGTTCCGATTGGCATGCTCAAGAGGATCAATAACTCCTGGAAATTCAGGAAAGACTGCGTTACCTCTATAAGTTAATGGCCTAGAATTAATGAAAAGTAAATTCGGTATATCTTATCGCTGAAGGTGTACTAATGGGTAAAATAGTGCAATGGCCAATAAAATGGCGGCATAAGCACATGATTTCTGTAGGAGCTGTCAGGATGAAGATGAAAGAGAAACCATTAAACAACTGCTCTGTGAATGCCTAAACCCAAACAAATGAACTCCGTTTCCTCGGAAATGTTTGTTCGGGAACTGGACGATCTAGTACAGGCAAACGAACGGTTTTATGTTAACCAGCTGGCTAAGGAGCATTATTTCTACTTTTCTTAAATAGGGAATCACAATTGACCAAAAAAACAGCAATGATATAGAATTCTCACGACTTTCTGGCCATAGAAATATTTCCAACTCAAAGACCTTAATTCTTCGCAAATTTCTCCAAGGGTAATAACTAAGAGTACAATAAATATACTTCCTTAAAACCACGTTTCTGACAAACATTTTTGATGTAAACCATTTCAAAGAATGCCTCAAAATACAAAATACCAAATCCCTATGTTTACGAAACAGCTTAAGCACACACGTGCATGTTATTATCAAGAACTTGGCATTTGTCCTCGAAAAAGGAACAATAACTACATAATTGTTATTGATATTTAGTCTTATTTTGAAAATACAAACAATCATACACGTATTATTATTATTTCTATGAATTGGTTCACTAGGTCGTATGTGGAACAATTTCCATTGATTTTTATGATGTCCTTTTTGACTATTTCTTCATTTATTTCTGTTTCATATTTAAATAAAATTCTAACAAAAGACGTCTATTTTTGTTTCCTGATTCGGCAAAATATGAAAACTTCAATATCTTCATCTAAAATGACTGACGAACATTTTGTCTGAAGTTTTCAAGTAAAAGTGATTTTTATAAGCGAAACTTTGAAGACAACTGGACTTACTTAACCTTGTTAAGTTGATTTCAAAGTTCATAAGTCAACAAAATGTGTTTGACAGTGCGCAGCCTCCATAATATAACAACAAAACTGCTTCCGTTGTGAACGAACACTTCACGAACACATTGTTACCTTTATTATATCTGAACCTTTGAGTTTCAATACGAGAAAACAAAAAACAGAACCCTCATTGCCCACCGACACAGTGCTCTCTCATGTATGAAAATATTTAATTGCAGATCGTCTATCAATGGGCATTGGGAATGCATTAAACGACGACGACACAAACAGCAACGAAGGTGCCAACGCAGCAGCCGCTCGCCAAGCAGTCGGTGGAGTCGGTGGCATGGGTGTAGGTGGGGGAGGAGGTGCTGGTGCCGGTGCTGGCATTAACAATGTTCAGGCAATCCCATGGGGTAAAATGTTGCCCGGGAAAATTGAACAGACCCTGCCCCACTATCCGATTGGAATGCGGCCAACAGATGGCTCCTGGCAAGTTGTCAATGGGACACGTTTTAAATTTTTTGTCTTTTCGGCCTACTACGACCGACGAGATGGAGCCAAATTGGTACGAGTTATTGGAGCGACGAAGACCCGCGGCCCAGAGCGAGTGTGGTGTCGCTTCTGGTACACTTACCGTGATGCCAACAATCACACCAGGTACAATTCAGCAACGGTGATGGCTCGAGTTAAGGTAGGTTCCTCACTCGCTTTCTCTCTGTTTCGCTCAAATTTCTTGTATGACAGAAAATTAAATCCACTCGTGTGGAAATTGCTATCATGTCCTTTATCCTTTTGTTTATTCTTTGCACCGTATCGCTGTCCAAACAGGTTATTCGAGAGAACTGGAATCTCAAGTACAGTGCTTGCTTTGTGCTCTGTCCTCTGCGTATGGCCGAACTGAATGTACCACAATCTGTGAGCATTGTTAGCCGGCTGCGAGCACCGCCGGGAAATATCCTGCAAGTTCGGAACACCGATCAGGATCCAGATTTTTTGAATCGCACTGCAACGTCATCATCGTCAACATCATCTACATCGTCATCGTCATCACCAGTCGACCAGATTGCCGATAAGATTGCTATTTGTGTCAAACCGTTTCATTTCAATTACGACCAGGCGCTCTATCTGATGGAATATTTGGAATTCAACTCCTTGTTGGGGGTGTCACATTTTACTTTCTACAATCACACTCTCGGCAGTCGGGCAACATGTGTCCTCAATCACTACATCGAAGGCAACATTCCGGCGAATCTGACTGCTGCAGATGCAGATAAGCCTGAATTCCTAACCAAAGAAAGCTCAACGCCAGGTGGTGGTGAGTATGTGTGGAATTGACACACCTATGCCCATATCTATGCTCCTTACATTTTAGAATGTGCAATTTGAAGTGAAATAATTAGAACATTAATGATGATGGGAGAATTTCACCAGGAAACTAGTTGGTAAAAAAAGGTTTAAAAAGTATTTAAACTTGTTGCCAATCATTTTCTTGAGTCAGTAGTTTCGAATTAATTTTGTAGTCTCCTGGTGAAATTCCACTTCAAATTATGTCATTATCCCAAAAACTATGTCAACTATCCTAATTCCAGATGCAAAAACACCCCATGGCGCAAACAACAACACACGCAAATACGAAAGCACCTACACGAAGCCAACCGTAACCATCCTCCCTTGGGATCTGAGGATGCGTTCCCAAAAGGAGATACGCACCGAGGGTTTATTTGCGGCCCTGAACGATTGTTTGTACAGAAACATGTACCGCTATAGATATCTAGCTCTAGTGGATTTGGATGAATTTATAATTCCACGGCATGGGGATACATTAAATGAATTAATTAAGTAAGTTTTCACAACCCGGTATAGTATTTAATTTAGTTACCTACCATATGGCATTCGTCCTTGTTCTTGTTTGCTTTTGTCTTTCCCCCCCCTTCGTGCAGTTGGCTAGATAAGAGGTATAAGAATCGTAATGCGGGTGCATACTCATTCCAGAACGCGTTCTTCTATTTGCAATTCCAAGACGATCCATGGCTGTATGACACGAAGAGTGCAAATCAGAGATTACGAGCAGCCCTCGTGACACAGAGAAAAACAAGAAGGTGAGTCTGCATTTTATACACTCCAAACTCGAGTCCTTGCAATTTATAATTGGATCTCGAGTTGTATAGAACTTTTTAATGTAGTGCAAAAATAGTTGAATGTGATAATTAAATGAAGTGACACTTTGGTTGTGGCGCTGCATGCAATTGTAAGTGTTTAATGATGAACACAGAGCACAATTGTGTGACAAGTGTGTTACAGCTTCAAGTTCGCTTTCTTAAGGAATGAGTAATTTTGTTTTTGAATTTTTAAGTTTTAAGTGCATCAATTATGCCAAAGAGATTAAAAATTTGTTGTATTACCCTATAGACGCTCAAAACTCCATCCGCAAAAGCAACGCTCGAAGTACATATGCCGGCCAGAAACAGTCGTTGAAGCTGGCAATCATTTTGTTTGGGAATTCTCACCTGGAAAGGGTTCGTTGAATGTGCCACCAGATGCCGGGATATTGCATCATTATAGGGTAAGTTTTCCTGTTCTCCTTTCTTTTTTGTATCATTTCGGAGAAGAGTAGTTTATTTGCATGAAATTAAGGTTTTAAAAGTGTTTTGCATAAGTAAGTTCGAAAATTTGTTTTATGCTAATTCAAAAGAGATATAAGGATAAACAGGTTTAACATTTTTTAAGGGGTAGATTTAGTGATAAGATAGGTGTGTTAAGGAGAAGTGCTTAAAATGTTAAACAAATTAATCGAGTTGTTCCTTTTGGGAAGGAAGGAAGTTTAAGTGGAAGTAATTAGAGTGAGTGAGGGTGGTCGTGTGGCTGTCAAAACTATTTTGATACAAAAGTGATGCGATTGAATATAATGGGGATTTTCATAAGTCTTGATAATGACATCTCGATGTCAATCAAAGGTCATTACGTTGCCTAGTAAAATTCAACAAAACAACATTCTTGTGGAACCCGAGAGTAGTGGATTGAAAGCGGTAGCGTACGCCGATGATTTGGTCATTCTAGTTTCAGGAAAATTTCCAAGCGTGAAGGAAGTAAGCACCTGGGCCGCGAGCTCTGGACTAGGTGTTAACAACAACAAATGCTTTTCACCACCAAAATCAAAGTATCACCCTTCACTCTACCTCGGTTAAACGGACAATCATTAACACTGTCTTCCAATGCTAAATATCTGGCGTAATACTAGACACCAAATTAACCTGGAAGGTCAACATCAAAGAACGGTGAGAAAGACGTGCGTGGCCTGCAACAAAACCTTCGTTAAAAAGTGGGGCCTCCTGTCAAAAATGATCAAGTGGATATACACAGCGGTTGTAAGACCGATACTTGTTTACGGATCCATTGTGTGTTGGCCCGCTCTCAGAAAAGCTTACATAGTAAACAAGCTTACAAAGGTGCAGAGAAATGCTTGCGTAGGGATACCAGGGGCAATCAGGTCCTGCCCAATAGATGCACTCAACGTCATTCTGGACCTTCTTCCGATTGACCTCTTTATTAAACATCAGGTGTCCTGCAGTATCTTGAGACTCAAAGAAGTAGGTTGCTGGAAAACAAGATCCTACGGGCACTGTACTACTTGATACCATCAGACATCCTATCTACAGTCACCGATTACTGGATCCCTAACCTAAACACCTCAAAGAAGTTAAGAGTCTTGTTCCCGTCAAGAATCAACTGGGAGCCATGCGATGTGACGGAAGACTTCGACACAACTTTTTTCGCTGATGGTTCGAAGATGGAATGCGGTGTAGGTGCAGGTGTCTTCTGTGAATCTCTTAAGATTTCAAAATCTAATAGACTTCCCGATTTTGCCAGTGTATTCGTGAGGTATGGTATAAAAACGGCGCACTCAGCGCTAACTGTGTCCTACACGGAAGTGCTACAGCCAGAAATGGCTGGTAGAAATACCTTCCTACCTACCCTTAAATTCAATATCTTGAAAATTTCGACATTACGATTTTTCGCCACCGATCGCAAAACCATCTTTTGGAAAATAGCCAAACTTATGGTCGTTATAAGTCTGTTGAAAAGATGAGTTAGTTTTGCTATTTCCCAATAGATGGTGCTGCGATCGGTGACGATAAATCGCAATTTTGCAAGGCAACGAAGTAAATAGAGCAATAAGTACGAGGGGTGTTCAATAAAGACTGAGAGTGACGTCATAAGACTTTTATTATTCAAAATTATTCATCGGCGGCCTGATCACGTTCAAGATACTCTCGATTCAAAGCTATGCACCTGTTCCTGGCGTGGCCTCTGCCACTCTTCGAAGACATGTTCAAAGCCATTTGAAGATAGGCGCTTTAAAATCGCCTCTAAAGCTTTGACAGCAGCTGCAGCGGATAGAAAACGCCTCCCTTTGAGGTTCTTTTTGGCTATGGGGTACAAGAAGAAGTCGTTTGGAGCCAGGTCGGGGCTATAGGGCGGGTGCGGTACCGTTTCGATATTTTTTCTGGTCACGAAGTCTTGAACCTTAACCGCGACATGTGGCCTGGCGTTGTCTTGGTACAGTTTCCAATTTCCAACGAGCTCTAAACGCTTCTTAGGAATGTGGTCTTTCATCATTTGCCTTAAAACGGATATGTAGATAGTAGTCGGCATTAACTGTCCGGCCTTCTGGAACCGTGTGAGTGTACACCATACCTCGATAATCGAAGAATGTAAAGACCATAGCCTTGGTTGCTGATTTTGCTGCACGCGCTCCTTGTGCCATCGGAAACACGTGCTTTCAGCCATAACACTATTGCCATATGCTTTTTTCAAGTCGACATAGGTTGCTTTCACGATTTTTTTCAATAAAACGCAAAACTTTATGGCGTAACGTTCTTCGCGAAATTCAGACATCGTTAAAGTTTAGAGGCGAAATTTTTCAAACTTCGCGCGAATCCGCATAAAAGCCGAACAAAACACGTTATCCACTTCGGGTTTGCACTAATCGACTGAGAATTGGACAGGCTTTCGAATAGCTCGGCGAGCCCGATAGTTCCAGTAGTTCCCAAATTACAGCGCTACTCTCAGTCTTTATTGAACACCCCTCGTATATGCAACAGAATTCATCTCGCTATTTTTTCACTGATTTCTTAATCATATCCGCTTTGGATTTATCAATATTTAAAATCTCATAATAACCGATTTGCTGTCATTCAATTGTTCTTCTGTTGAAGTATGCAATAAACACAATTGGAGAAAACTCCCATTTTTCCTTATCCTTAAAAAATAATTTGCTGCACGATACGGAAAATTTGACTTTAATTTGAATATAAATAGAACACAACAGGTTGTGACTTGTGACAAAGACGAAGGTCAAACCTTGCAGCATTATAATGAATAAATTCTGTTGTCAATTTGAAGTCAATTAACTGCATGCAACACAAAATAGTAATGATACCTTCATTAATGTCAATATCGATTTTATCGAAATTGTTTTTATCAGCTAAAGGAATAATTTGCTTCACAATATATGTACCTATGTTAACTGATTGATAGTGACCATGACTCTGATTTTCTTTCTTACAGGTCTGTGAATTTGGCGGCAACGATTGTATAAAATCCCCATCGATTGTTGACCGGACAGCAACTCGATATGTCAATCGTTTGGTCGAACGTGTCGAATTAGTCTACAACTATCTCAAGAAACCCTGTGATCTACCCGATTTGCCATTAATTCCCGAAAAACCACCACCACCCGAACCCGTCAACGAGCCCAAATACAAGCCCATCATTCGCAAGGACACAGACAAGACAAAAAACGTGCGAGTTCATCCAAAGCTATACAATAAAATACCAACAACTAAAGACGAAGACAACGATACAAAAAACAATGATCTCACAAATGGAGTTCCCTCGGAACAAACACTACCTGAAAATGAAGCACCACCCTCCCCTACAGAGATGAAACGAAAAGTTATTGTTTTCGAACAGGATTCGAATGGCCAGACAAAAGTTAGAGTTAAATATGTTTCTTAATTTTTAAAAAAAAAAAACTTATTTTTTAGTTTGTATTTAAGCGCAATTTGTTTTGCATTAACAATTTCTATATTTTGTAATACTACTCATATAAGAATTAAACAATTAGAACGAATAATAAATTCACTATAATTGGCATGACAGATTCATTTATTTATCATCAAACATATCATGCATCCGGTTCATGCCCTCAGTTAGAAAATAAGAAATAAGGAAATAGAAACTATAATTAAATGAAAGAATTATATAAATTCTCACGCTCAAGCCACAAACAACAAACAACAAATAATTATGATAGCTGCAAAGTAATAGAAATCCTTTTTTTTTGTATTCAAAGAAACAATGCGATGCCTAAATATATTTCGTTTTTTTTCTTATCCTGTCAATAAAACGAAAATGCTTCTAATGAAAATATGAAAGAAATAAAGATGATCTATTTAAACAAAGATAACAGTCTTTTTATTCACTCCGGAAGTTTACGGAACAATAGACAAATATGAATGGAGGACCAAAACTGCGTAGCGTATAAACAAATGTGACTTAGGTGTAACCTTAGATCCCAAAACAAAAGGATGTCATTTCACTATCAACAACAGCCTTGGAATTCAAACAGACCATCATGTTTTTACGACAAATTTCATGGTAAAAGTAGTGTCCGTAGCTTAGTGGTTAGGTGCGTTGGCTGCTAAGCAGAACGTCGTGAGTTCGAGTCCTACTTTTTTTTTTTATAATAAACACACATTCAAGGGGTTTTTATACCCTTATTATGCCATAGACACAGTGGGTAGGAGTTGGAGAGGAGGTGCCGGTGTACATTGGTTTTAAATTCCTGAACACTGCAATGATCGGGAAAGACAGAGTGTGAAAGAGAGTTCCACATTCGCGTAGTACGGCTAAAGAACGATTCTCTATACTTGAGAGTACGTCCGAATTTGGGCTCGAGGGTAAACTGATGGGCATTCCTGGAAGCGCGAGTATTACGACTGAATTGTTTAAGGGGAGGAACGCAACTGGCTATTTCCCTAGAGCAATTACCGTAGAATTAACGATAAAACAAGGAGAGACACGAAACGTTACGACGGTGTTCCAATGAAGTGAATGGGTTAGTGATCTCTCTATCACCAATCATTCTAACAGCTCTTTTTTGTATTCCATCCAAGAGGCTCAAGTAAGTAGCTGGAGCACCAGCCCAAAGATGGGAATTTTACTCAAGCTTTGGACGGATATAAGTCTTATAGATAATAGCCAGATCAGACGGGGAGAAGAATTTTCTTGCGCCGTCTTAAGAAAACCCAAACATCTTGCAGCATTTTTGGCGACACCGCGTATGTGCTCGGACCACAAGAGGTGATCAGTGATGCACATACCGAGAATCTCGAGATGTTCGGTCTCATTGATGCAAGTGCCACTCATGGACAGTGGCAAGTGGTGTATATCTCGCTTCAACGATACCAGGCAGCATTGAATTTTGGAAGCATTAAACTCTAAACGGTTTTTAATTCCCTATTGGACAATGCTGTTTAGGTCCGAGTTTAATGAGCTTATCATATTTTGCCTTTGCATTTCTTCATCCGAAAAGAGGGATGTGAATCTGGAAACGAATATGAGAAGCTGGAGCACACCAGCATTTATATTGTGGGTTTCAGACTTGAATCCGTCCAATACAACTTGTATTGAACGGTTCGAAAGAAAGTTTCTAATCCAACGAAGAAGGGATTCATCGATACCGAAGGCACGCAATTTCGATAAAAGAGCAAGATGCCAGACATTATCAAATGCCTTTGAAATATTAAGTGCAACAATCTTACTTTCTCCAAAACGATGTAAAGATTTGTTCCATTATTCGGTGAGATAAACCATCAAATCACCAGTGGACCTGTTGCTACAAAAGCCGTACTGCTCTTCATAATTGGAGGGAGAAGATTCGCCTTTTTTTGAAAAAGCCTAGACAAATGCTGTTTTCCAACTGCTTGGAACGAGCCCAGAAGAATAGGATAGATGGAAAAGCTTACGCAAGGGTTTACCAGCGTGAAAGAACACCTCTTCAGAATAACAGCGGGGTTACCATCCGGACCAGCGGATTTATGTATGTTTAGATCCTTTAGGACTCTCGCCACAGCACGAGTGCGGAAGAAGAGGAGTCGTGAAACTCTCTGGCTGTCAAGAGTTGGCGGCGAACTGCCTAGCAAAGGGCTACGCTTTCGCGAGCGAGATAACAACTGGAGTGCCATTGTCGATGAGCGTAGGGACCGAGGAAGAAGAAGAATTCTTCATATTTTTTTACAAATGACCAAAAATGTTTACTGCCTTTGGGACATTGCAGTATTTTTTGCCTTAATTTTTGGTCAAGCAAAAATTTGGTCCGTCGAATATGGGCATCGCAGGCCTTCCTGGCTTGTTTAAACTTGTTTCGGTTTTCCTCAGTTGAGTTGGCTGTAAAACACCGGAACTTTACTTCTTTTTTCCTGATAACCTCCTTACAGCTTGAATCAAAACATGCCTTTTCCTTGGGTTTGATGCTTTTAACCCTATTCGGGATAAAAGTTTTCATTCCCGAAATAATCATATCATTAATCATATCTGTGCTGGAGTCTACGTCACTATCGAGGAAGCATATTGACCGGTTAAAGATCCGGAAAAAGTTGTTGAGAGCGTCCCAGTTGGCTTTCTCGTATTACCACACGGCTCTCTTCGGAGCTCTTTCTCTAACTGCATTAGCATGACACGAGAAATTTGCAGATATAATACTATGGTCTGATCTGCCTAGAGGCGTTAGTACACTGATAGTGTATTTATCAGGGTCAGACGTAAGAAACAAGCCAAGAGTATTTTCCGCTTGGCCATTAATGTCCGATATTCGAGTGGGCTCGGTGACAAGCTGAGTTAGGTGGTATACTGCACTGGACGTGATGGTAAATATGAATAAACTTAGTAAAGTCCAGCGATCTGCAAGTATGCATCTGTATCACGGGAACACCAACAGCAGCCTTAGAAGTACCTACAACACCTTTTGACATCTTCTCCAAAATTTTGGGAGCCTACACATGCGTGAGGCTTAGAGCTACCTCTCATTGGATTAGTAACAACACTGGTAATGTTGCTATCTTCGACAATTTCAGATCCATACCAGATCACTTAGACTATACCACCACAAAAATGGTATTCGATAATAACTTCCTCTGGAAGAAAACACGTTACACTTTTATGCAGACGGTTCAAAGACCGACTACGGCGTTGGAAGTGACAATTGAATCCCATTTTTTATGTAAACTTCCCAATCAATGTAGTGTGTTCCTTGCAGAAGTAATGGTGATAAAAAAGGCACTATCTGGACGAAACAGTCCAACACCTTCTTTGTACATGTCCGGCACTCTCTAGTCGGAGGAATACCTTCCTCGGCAACCTCTGCTTCGATAATAATAGTGAACTGGCAACGATCAACAAAAAAGGTCTCTCTAACTTCATTAGAAGTACAAAATGGTTTATTTCAGTTCATTACTCCCACATGAGTTACTTCTTTAGTGGTATCACACGTATCCTTGGGGT
Organism: Sphaerophoria rueppellii; assembly: GCA_920937365.1. NCBI lineage: Eukaryota > Metazoa > Arthropoda > Insecta > Diptera > Syrphidae > Sphaerophoria > Sphaerophoria rueppellii. Next base: position 7,661,066 of record CAKKXW010000005.1, read on the forward strand.
CTAAGTGAGTCAACAACATCTAGACTGCTACTCAAACCTAACCTAAACTAAATGTGTAGTCCGTAGAGAGGAAGGCGATGTGACGAAAGACCTCGACACAACTCTCTTCGTTCAAAGATGGAATGCGGTGTTGGTGCAGGTGTCTTCTGTGGATCTCTTAAGATTTCAAAATCCTATAGACTTCCCGATTTTGCCAGTTTATTCCAGGCAGCGATAAGGGAAGCTTGTAAAGCCCTTAAAGAAATCCAATGGAACCAAAATGTAGCTATACTAACAGACAGTCAGGTAGCTATTAAAGCCATTGATCCAGCTTTATCTTCCTCTAAACTGGTCTAGCAGTGCAGAGAGGCCCTCAAGGAACTTGATATGAGCGTCTCTCTAATCTGGATACCGGGCCATAGGGGTTATGAGGGAAATGAGAAGGCAGATGAGCTAGCTATGAAAGGAACAGCCCTTCACAACTCATTGGTAGTGAGAGTATATGCTCGTCTTGGAGTTGTGTTACCTTCCAGCGTAAAGTACCCTTTTTTCCCCAAGGAAGGTTTGATAGAGCTCGTAATTGTATCGTCTCCAGAACTGTCTTACCTGACCTCACACACTTGTAAGCCCTCATATCTTGGATCAGTAAGTCTATGGAAGTAGGATCCGAATTGGCCTGAAACGTTCGTCATGGTCAGCACTTCCCATCGCTTCAGAATGCCTTTGGAATCGGTGATCAGATTTCCATTCTTCATCCTTTCAGTAACTGTTTCATCGTATATAGTGTCCCGAGATAGTGAATAATGCAAGAATATTAATCCATCCAAACTGATCTATTTGCTTTAGTCAACCTGACACTACTTATTCATAAAGCAAACTCATTTACTTTAGTACTAGCTTTCCCAAATTATGTTTGCTAATAATTTAATTTTTACAATTTGCACAGACTGCAGTTATTTCAATTTTAATTTTCCTCAAAAACGTATCCAAACCCCTGTGGTTATACCGATTCAAATCACTTTTGTGACAAAAAGAGTCACTAACAAGCACGTAATGACATCTTCCTCTCCAAAGTGTCGCCGAGTAAGAATTTTAAGCTTAAGAATTTTTATTTCTCTCAGGCAAGAAATGTAATTAAATTCATTCTCGCTCGCAAAGGAGTTTTGTTTTAAATTTAATATCCTTCCCCAATCCCCAGTAGAACATGCAGGAACACTTGCAGTGAACTGCATAACACCTCAAACGAAGTAAAAGAAACCGAACGACCGACGGGAATATTTGCCAGATTCATAATAAGGACCTCATAAAAGTCTACAGAATGTGCAAGGATGAAAAAGTGAGTGAAAACTTTTTCGCCAACTAGTTAAAAAATATCACATCAGACTAGGTAACTCCAGGATGCACGAACACGATGCAAGCACACTTCTTAAAATATTTGGGGTAACATTTGAATCGTTAAAAATACATTTCATTTCATCTTCCTTCATTCAAAGTAATAAAATAATAAGGACTCTGGATTAAATATTTTTAATGGCCCTCTCTCCCTATTTCTGTAGTTTTTGTTACACTTTCAAACGAAGAAGGTGGGAGTTGGAGCCGATGAGTTTGTGGTCGTGCAATGAAGGGTATCCTGTTAATGAGTGATTTATATAAAACTTCTTTTTTTGGTTTTCATTTACTAGCCATCAGGACTACTTAGTTTCGGTTGCGGGCGTGATAGTGGTAGGAGATGATTAAAATAAAAACCTTTAGAAGTAAAAGAGGATCCTCTTTTTGTCAACCTTAATAAGTGTCCTTTTTCTAGAGTATGTCCAGTTTGTAGTTTAAAATTCTCCTCGACGTTGTCTCTTTGTGCACAAAAGGGACTTACGAGTCTGACTTTTTTCTATCCTCAATGAAGAGTGAAAAAAAACATAAGAAGGAGGATACTTAAAAAGGATTGCTTCGATCAAGTGAGAGGGAGGGAAGTATCATGTTTTTGAATGACTGCTCAAGGGAATACTCTCGTTTCGATTTGTCTTACAGGCATTAGCATAATGGCCAAGTGATAGAGGCAAAGTCGAACACAAACTGGAAAATTATCATATTTCAACACACACAGAATATTTGTAAGTGGTTTGCTATAAGAAAAAGGATATATTTGAAGTAAGTGACAGGATAAATGGTTAACTGGGAATATGAAATATGCTAACCTAATAGCCTGGTCTTGTATGGCATATGTATAGTTCGAGATGGGGTCAGAGTGTTGGCAGTAAATGCCAACACATAATTGCTGGAACATGGGCTTTTTGTTTTGCCATTTTAATAGAGAAAGTTAGTAAAGATGAAATTCGTATGTTAGTTTTTGTGCTTTTTGAATTGTTGAGTAATATTTTTAGCATTCAGTGCAACGATGATCTTTGAACACATATAATATAGGTACTGGTTAGGCGAAACATTGTTTTTAGAATTCCTTATTAGTGTAAGCTTTGAAGTTCTTATTGAAGAGTCCCCAAAACCGATCCAATTCCGAAATTATCGGAAAACAGATTGACCAAAATATAGGACAACTCTAAAGAGTCTGATTAAACCAGAACTGTCTGATCCTCCCTTATGCGCTCTTGAACTCGATCAAAAAGTCGATGAGCTAACAGCAGCCCTCAATAAAGCTATGGAAACTGCCTGCCCCCTCATTACGGTGCGGGGAAAAAAGAAACCAAACTGGTGAGCTGCTGAACTAGAAATACTTAGGAAAGGTTGTAGAAGGCTTTTTCAATTGTGCATCATTGAGATGATCTTCAAAAGTTGTCTAGAACTGGTTTATATGCCTCAGAAGTTAAGGTAGTATTCATCCCCAAGGCAGGCAAATAAAGATCTAAGACCTATTAGCCTATCATCATTCTTTCTCAAAACTCTGGAACGATTGATCGATATCCATGTACGTGTTAGCGTTGATATAAGACTATCGATGTCTCAGCATGTTTACTTGAAAGGGAAATCGGTAGAAACAGCCTTGCATACTCTGGTAAGAACTATCGAATACTCCCTAGAGCAAAAGGAATATACTATGGTTGCCTTCCTGGATATTGAGGGCGCTTTGCAACAACGTTGACATATCTGCTATCATTTCTGCTATGACGACCCTAAATGTCGAGTACTCACTTTGTGAGCTGATTAATCTAATACTAAAAAACAGGATCATCAACTCTAAGATGGGGGATTTTTGTACGAAAAGGTCTGCCAGCAGAGGCATTCCGCAAGGTGGTGTTCTTTCCCCTCTCCTTGTGAAACATAGTAGTTAACGAACTGCTAATATCTCTCGAGAAGTAAGGCTACAGAGTGATTGCGTATGACGATGATGTTGCCATCACCGTCACTGGAAAACATACTAATACCCTGAGAGACCTCCTCCAAAACGCAAAAACCAAATATCTTGGTCTGATAGTAGACAAAAATTTAAGTTGAAAACCTTATATTCAGGAAAGAGTTAAGAAAGCTACAGTAGCTCTTTTCTCTTGCAAGAAAGCCTTAAGAAACAAATGGGGTTTTCGATCATCTCTAATGGAGATGGCGCAGCAATTTAATATTCACCTCTGCTGGGTGCCGGGCCACAGCGACATCACGGGAAATTTTAGAGCCAACGAACTCGTTAAAAATGGAACCGTCATACCTACCTCACCTGAAAGGGAAAAAATATAGGTATACCGAAAGCATACATGCAAACAGTGAACTAGCTAATAAGGACATCAAATATCTTCTTCGTTTAGTAAAAAGCTCAAAATGATTCGACTATCACAATGGGCTCTTTTTTTTGTCTAAGTGAACGGACTCTGTACCCGCAGCCGCTTAAACCTAACCTTACCATTTCGGCAAGAGATCATCTATTTAATTGTGAGTCTTATCTCTACGTCAAGTTCTTACTAAACTTAATTCGACATAACTATGAAGAGGTACACAAATGAGGAGCAAGCCTGTCGAGCATTTCCTTATTTTCACCATCGGAAAACTTGTGAGTTAATCTCAGGTCTGTACGAAAAATGACATCATCTGTGTATGCTTGTCTAGTGAGATTTCACAAAAATCACTGAATAAAGCATTAAATTTGCAAGTTTTCAAGGTTCAATTGTCTCAAGAGCTGAAGCCTATACTAACCATTCCAGGAGTCGTTAATACGCCGAATCTTTGGTTGAACAGGCAGAAGTAAATACTGACTTTACAAAAATAATAATCTTCAGCAAAGAGAAACACTTTTGTAACAGGCAGAATTGCTACAACACGAGTGACTGTTGAACAGCCGTTTGGTGTTTTAAGTAGTGATCAGAAATGATCATAATGTTGAATGTTCATAACAGTCTACCTAGCTCGAACTGGAACTATATTCGCTCTGGGAGATAATATAGCAGTGCCAAGTAAATTACTTGATTTAGATATCTGGTGGAAAGGACAAGAATGGCTTTCAAGAAGCTTCGAGTGTTGGCCTCTCTCTGCAGAAAGTAAAGAACTGCAGAAGGTACCGGAGAGTAGGAAAGATGTTGTGGTTGCCAATGTTGTGTGTCCGTTCCTTGATAGGCTATGCAAACGCATATCATCGTGGGATTGTGTAGTTCGCATCGTAGCAATATTTGTTTGACGAGCCAAAAACTGTAAACTTAGTCCTGGGGACCGAGTTAGCGGATATCTACATTCCTCAGCAAAAATGTTTGACATGGGCTCAGAGCGATTTTGAGAAGGACATAATGGACTTAAAAGCAGAGAAGTGTCTCTCATCTACTTCAAAACTATAATCGTTGTCTCCTTTTGTTGACTATTATGGATTCCAACGTGTTGGAGGCAGAATTTCCAAATCTTTGAACGCAAATTTAAGCAGTCAGCATGAAGCACACCATTATATGGCCAAAAAACCATTTATTGTCTAAACGTATTCTTTATAGTTTCCATTTAAAATTCCTTCATGCCGGTATTTCAGAGCTTCTCTCTATAGTGCGCCAAGAATTTTGGTATTTTTTGAAGCAGAAACCTCATCAGGAAGGTCGCAGAAACCTCATCAGGAAGGTCTTTCATGACTGTATTGGTTGTTTCCGTCAACGGCAAGGTACATCTCAGCAGCTGATGGGAGATCTGCCTGCTTCGCGGCTTTCTCCATCCTTCGCTTTTGATCAAACAGGATGTGACTTTGTTTAGCGAGAGGAAGGAACCCATAATTTGTTAAAAACTACTTCTCGATTTTTGTATGTATGGCGATCAAGGCGTTGCACCTGGAGGTGGTTAGCGATTTGTCCACTGATTGCGTTGCGGAGATTTATCACTAGAAGGGGAAATTGTAGTATCATCTACTCGGACAATGGTACTAACTCCCGTGGGGCTACAAGCACTTTCTTAAAACCACAATGCGCAAATATCAAGTACTTTGGCGACTGACAATATAAGGTGGGAGTATATTCCACCACACAGTCAGCACTTTGGTGGGCTTTGGGAAGCTGGTGTTAAAAAGTGTTAAGCAGTAACTTTGTCGTGTTATAAGCAACAACAACGGGCAACGGAAATGACAACGGGCAATGGAGTTATTGTGGCCTAAGATTGAGAACATGGACCTGAGTATTTTTTTTTAACACTGGCCCATTAGCCACACAACCAACGAAACACTTGCTATTTGGCGAGAAAAATTATCGAAGAAAGAATCGACTCAAGATCGCTTAAACAGTTGAACATTTAAGAGTCTACAAAAATGTCTCCTACAAGTTTTGACAGAACGGACAATTCAATGCCTATGAATGGTGATAACTTTTTGCAGATGCCTCAAAATTGTCTGAAAGGATTTTGATGAAATATTGGACATAACATGGAGTATACTTATATTTCGAAAGCCAAATACTTTTTTCATGAACGGTTTATTTATAATTATTATTTCTTATACCTAATTCTCAAATTAACAGAAATCACAACAAGAATGATAAAATAGAGGGATGTTTTATTACCTTCTACATTAAAAACATTATAACAGTTCGGTTTCCTGTGTTAACCTATATATCAGGGGCTCAATCCACAACTTAAATTTTCGACCATTTTGAAAAATATAAACACAGAAACGCATACATATAGAATAGTCAAAACCGAAAGCTCTTTTTATAACATTGGGACATAACCAAAGTTCACTGTTGTTAACATTAACGCCCCTTTTTATTGAAAATCTTACCATTTTACGTCCAAAAAGCTTTTTCTATGAAATTCTTTCATTATATTAGCCCCTAATAAAATTTGCTATAAAGAGACAAAGTGTCTGCTTTACGAGAAGCTTTTGAGGTATAACAGTCTTAAGGGTTTATCTCCATGGAAAGCCCATTATGTGGAACACACCCCTCGTTATATTCAAATTTTTTGATATTTCAAACTCGCTTTATATAGGAACAAAACAATTATTTGAATTGTATTGTTTCTATAAGTGATAGCATTGCTCGAAGTTGGGCTCTTCAACTGATGGTTTGCAACAACGAGAAAACTTAATATGCAATGTAATTTTACAAGAGAAAACTCCCTTAAAATAAACGTTATAAAGGGAGACACAGGAACCATTTCTACGATATTGAAAGTACGCCAAAAAAAAAATCAATCATGTCTTTTTCTTCTTTCTTATTTGAAGAGGAACGGTGTTTCCGGCTGTTGCACTTGGAGTCACAATCAAGTGAATGGTACTCCGGTTTGGGGGTTGAACGTTGGTGAGGCTTCCTGACTACGGAGAAAAGCACTTTGTTGCGAAGCAACAATATGCCTTGGAAACGGACGGATACACTGATGACGACCAAAGTATATGTCTAAAGGACAACGAATTTCGGATATGCATGTGGAATGTTAGATACCTTAATAGACCGCGTGGTGCGGAACAATTAGCGGAGCCCCTCAACTCAAGGTCATCGAGCAATAACCGATGCCTGCAGAGATAAACAAGTGAACATCATAGTAGAATCGCAGTCAATTCTAGGGATTTGGAAAGACCACTTCTTTAGACTGTATAACGGCAACGACGAACAAAACCCCGCCACCATACAGGAACCTTTCATCGGATACGATGATAGCCAACAATTCCGTGAACCCGACCTAGAAGAAGTGAAAACGGCAGTATAACTGCGCTGAAATCCAACAAAGCCACTGGAGCAGATGGTCAAGTTGCCGAGCTGTTCAAAGCAGCAGGCGACGATCTATATAGGAGTATGAACAAAATCATCTATAAGATATTGTCAGAGGGATGCATGCCCGATGAATGGAACCTCAGCATTATTTGCCCTGAAAAATGGAGATCCTCTAAACTGCGCCACTACAGAGGAATCAGTCTACTTAACATCACCTACAAGATCCTCTCTGCCGTAATATGTGAACGTCTGAAGCCTTTCGTCAACAATCTGATTGGTCCTTATCAATGTGGCTTCAGGCCAGGAAAGTCAACTATCGACCAAATTTTCACGTTACGGCAGATCCTGGAAAAGAACTATGAACTCGAAATCGATACCCACCACCTTTTCATCGATTTGAAGACCGCATATGATAGAGACGAACTATATAAAGCTATGTCTAGTTTTGGCATCCCTGCCAAGGTCGTTCGCTTGTGCAAAATGACGATGGGGACCTCACGCTTCTCCATCAAAGTTGGCAACGAGCTTACGGAATCTTTCGACGTCAAAAAAGGCGATGCACTGTTATGCGATTTCCTTAACATCGACCTTGAGAAGATAGTGCAGAACTCCACCGTCAACACCAGCGGCACTTTTGAACTTCTCGCTTACGCCATTGATATTGATATAATGGGAAGAACACAGCCCGATTTCAATGGCACCTTTGGGAGAATTCAGACAGAAGCGGCAAAAATGGGCTTAGCTGTAAATGAGGGAAAAACGAAGTGTATGCTGTCTTCGAGGAAGGACACCCAACACCGACGGCTCAGACAGAACTTCACAATAAACGCACACAACTTCGAGGAAGAAGAGGAGTTTGTCTACCTAGGATCCGCTATATAAACACGGGCAATAACACCAGCCAGCGCCGAGATCAGACGAAGAATAACTCTTGCTAATCGCTGTTTCTTTGGGCTAAGAAAGCAATTGAGTGGAGAAGCCCGCTCTAGACCAACTAAGGTAAAATTGTACAACACCCTCATCATGTCACTCCTGCTGTGTGATGCAGAAGGAAATGGACCTTGACAAAATCGGATGAATGTGCCTTATAGGCTGTTTCGAGAATAAAGTTCTTCGGGTAATCTTTGGCCCCATGTGCGAACTTTACGGGCTGTACAACGCCTAGCCAGAAGGTTCAAGGTCCAGAGACTCAGATGGCTCGGTCATTTAGAGCGGATGGACACTAATGCTACGGCCCGGAAAGCCTTCCGGAAGCTAGCTAAGAAAAAGCTGGCTGGTGGAGACTGTTGATTGAGGCCCAAGTCCACAACGGACTATAGGGCCACCTTAAGTAAGTAAGTAACTACCTTATACGGCTTTGAAGTTGAAGGGATTTGGCTATATAGAAATATGTTTGTGATTTTCCAATATTAACCTATATTCTGTTCTGTTTTTGATCAGTCTGGCTTAAGACCACAATGGTTCAGAATTTTTTCCTGGACATTGCATTTTTCATATCATCCTTTCAGTTTGACGCACAACTCTTCTTCAATCAATTTTGAGACTTGAGTAATCACAAGCACTTTACACCCATTTCCTTTCAAGATTTGAATTTATTAATCTTGGAACTTTTTTCCATCGTTATTTTAAATACAATAATACTTGTTAAGAACAAGAGTCGATAAAAAGTATGTCAAGTCAATCACATTACGAAAATGAACTCACAACCAAAAAGGAAGCAAAACAGAACCAAAGAGAGCGAGTTGAAGGATACTCGAACACGACTGACTGTATGCAAAGCGCAAACATAAATAGCTTCAGCTCCTCCAAGTCCTCTTAACATAACACAAAAAAATATTGATAGATTTTCATGTTATTTCATGGAGATAAAATGCGGATAAACATTTTGAATTGTGTTCGGGGGCTTTATTGTGTCGTTTTAAAAAGGATAATGCCGCACAATCTGTCTCTTTATCTCATTTTCCTTCTTACGTACACTTTTGTTATGGATTTTTTCTTGCTTGTACTTATTCTTCTTCTTTTTTTTTTGAAGCAACATCATCTATTTTAGTATCCATGAGCTTTGTCAGGTTCAGTTTTTTTTTTTAACACGATTCTGCTTCTGACGAAGCACGACGACGACGACGACCGACGACGAAATAAGAATGACACAATCCTTTTGTTTTGCACTTTGTGGCATAAACAATGTTAGTTCAAGTGAAAATGAAAGACGAATCCTTGTTGACCCCCAATCCCATCTCCATTGAATTCTCGTTCGTTCAAATCAAATTTGGTTCTCTTTACGCTTCATATTTTATACTTTCTTAAAAGGATATTCATATTTTTTTTCAATCAAAATGATGGGATTAAAATGAAAAGGGAAAGGAGTCCAAAAACATTGACACAAGAAATTCGATTGAAAAATAATGGTGTCACAGGATAAAATTGTCATTCTCTTCAGTGACAGTTTTAGTCCTACAATTCAATCGCATCAACATCATCCCTTGGGTTAGCTTCAAGGATATTCATTTTTTTTGTTTTGTGTGTGACTGTGGGTAAACTGAGACTTGCTGAATTCTTGTCGCCACATTACCGTTGCACGTGATTTTCGTAACGAAACCAAAACACAAACCGTTAAATCTTCTTTGTTGTGGATTATCCTGGGAGATTGAAAACCGAAAAGAATAAAACAGGAGGCAAAAAATCAGGTCAACATGTTTGATCCGTTTGCTCTCGCAGAGGGGTTGCGATTGTGGGTGGATTTCGGAGCACCATTCACATTCAGATTATTATTGGACAAGTGTGCGCGCGTAGTATTTCGTTGTGCTGTTTGTTGTTTGGCTGGTGGGAAATTTTGCAGGTGTGGCGCATATAGAGGACTTAATGTCGTGTTGCTTTTGCTAGCATATCGAAGCCGTTGGCGTTTTTCGTCGGCTGATGATGGTAGGGTTTGCGTTGGCTGGCCTTTGAGGTTTTTATTCATCTGTGGATGAGAGCAAGCGACTTCACGTTAGAGAGGCGGAGGTGTTTGTTGTCAGTTTTTGGAGGGTATAGCGTGCTTGGTTATGACATCATTTCGGAAAATAGGAAGCGAGTTGGTTTGGTGGATTTGTTGGGTGTTTTTTGGTGTAATGTTGACAAACAGCTGCGAGTGTTGTTGAAAGGTTTTGGTGGCAATGGTGTTTGTGTGTGGTTTTCGACTGTACGATGGTTTACGTTTGGATTTCAATGACAACGGTTTCATTGTATTTATTCTTGTCATAAAGGGAAGATAGACGCTTGAATTGTTTCCTAAGTTCAATTTCCGTTGGGTACAATAATAAGGCCAGTATTTTTATCTTGTAACAGTTTTGTCCAAGAAGTTAAAACGAACCAAGTTAAGGTAGAATACATTTATAGACTTAAATGTACTTAAGTGACTCTTGGGCACCACTAATCTAAACTCAGGACTGTTCTCTAGCATAGATTATAACGAGGAAGAGGACTGCCGAGCGCGTGGCGTTCAAAGCCGTACTGTTAAGCCATTCAGAATAGAAGCTACTGCTGATTATTGGATCCTGGCATTTCAGTGAAATTTTTCAATGACAATAACGAAGTTTCGGCTTGATTCGGTGCAATTTCTGAAAAAGAAAAATCTGGAATGAAGCCTACTATTGATTATAAGCTCCTGGTGTTTCAGTTCACTCACAGTACAAAAAAATAAATAGATTGGCGCGACAGCTCTTAAAGAGGCAAGGCCTAAGTGGCTTACTCTCATCAACAATTCTCTGGGTGCGTGTGAAGAATTGAGGGGACCTACAATTTAACGCCAATTCCGAACGACAAAGTTGAGAAGCACTTTTTCATGACAGATGATACTCTTGGAAGTTTTGTCAGTTCTTCGCAAGAGGCAGCGTCCGTGTTAGATGAAATAAAAACTTTGAGCACGAGGAGGATTCAAACCCACGACGCTCTGCCTAGCAGCCAACGCACCTAACCACTAAGCTAAGGCACTACTCACTCACAGTACGATAGTGCTAAAATTGCTTCTACTAATACTACCGTATGATACTATCGCATCAGCTAATAATGTTGGCCAATGACTTAGTCAGAAAAGGTAAGTATTGAAGTCATAGTCCGTTTTTGATTGCCACCAGGGGCTTGGTGTCTCGTGATTCACGGTTAGAGCTGTCCGTATTGATTGCCACCAGGGGATTCATACCTGCCGATCCGTGCCATTAGGGGCATTATACCTGCCGATCCGTGCCGCCAGGAGCATTATACCTGCCGATCCGTGCCGCCAGGAGCATTGTACCTGCAGATCCGTGCCATCAGGGCATTATACCTGCAAATCATTGCCACCAGGGGCATATCGTACCATGCTGATCCGTGCCACCAGGGGCATCATACCCGCCGTTGCGTGTCACCAGGGGTATCATACTTGCCAATCCGTGCCACTAGAGGCATTATACCTGCTAATTCGTGCCACAAGGGGCATTGTACCTGCAGATCCGTGCCACCAGGCCTTCAAACCTGCCGATCCATGCCACCAAGGGCATTAAGCTTGCTGATCCGTGCCACCAGGGGCATTATACCTGCCCATCCGTGCCACCAGGAGCATTGTACCTGCAGATCCGTATTGATTGCCATCAGGGGCTTCGTACCTGCCGATTCGTGCCACCAGGGGCATCATACCTGCCGATCCATGCCACCATGTGTATCATTGTACCTGCCAGCCCGCAGCCGTGTAAAGTATAAGACCCGATCACCGCATCATACCGATTTCATCCAAGAGCCTGTCACGGCTGTAACCAACGGCCGTCCTATAGAGATAGTTCAGACTAGACCACAACAGTAATAATAAGGCTCATATATTTGATAGTGTAAGGGGTGTTCTTAATAAAGTTTGTCAAAGGTGTCTGAAGACCTTAGATTGAAATTTCGTGTTTCTTCAATAAGACATTGGTGAGACCGGTGAGCAAAACCTCGGCGGGAAACTTAAAAGCACATCACAAAGTTCAGAATGGACCCTAGTGCTGACTATGGGCACCTGGAACCTACTGCTGATTAGGGTTGCCTGGTATTTCAGTGAAATTTTCAATGAAAAATCGATCAACTTCTGCCTTTTTTCGTACAATTTTTGAAAAAATAATTCAGAAAGGACCCTACTACTCAATATGGGCGCTTGTTATTTCCAAGAGATTTTCAACGAAAAATAGACGAAATTTTGGCCTGATTTGGCGCAATTCTTGCAATAACGATTCAGAAAGGAGCCTACTGCTGATTATGATCGCCTGGTGTTCCAAGTAAACCTGGACCGACGCCTGATGCCTTGGGGTGGGGAACTGTATGGCGTCGGATAATAATCTGGACCAGATATCGGTTGTGAAGCAGGTGAAGATAGAAATGGTGTCTGGAATGACGTGATTTTTCCAAAGCGACATCAAGACCACACTCAGCCAAAATGATATAAACAAATAACCTTTATCAGTTATGTACCCTCTGCGATTCAATTTTTAATTTTTAATTAAAATTGTTGTCTTTTAAATTATGTGGTGTTATAGTTTTCCTTCAGTTTATTGAAAAAAAAAAAATAAAAAAATAACACAATTACATGATCACTGGAGACTGAAAATCGTCGATGGCAAATATTAAACATGGACGTGGCCGTAATCGGATTACTCAACTGTAAACTGAGATTGTATTTCCGATAGTGTCTTTTTTTCATGGCAAACTGTCACAATATTGACAGTTTTGGTTAAAAATTAAAACAGAGAAAAAATAAAGGGGAAATGTATTGAACAAGAGTTCACGGCTTTTGGTTGCTACTTGCTAGTGCGCTTTTTGTTTTGTAGTTCAACTGTAGATAGGATTTTTTGTTAATACTTTTGTCCTTTCTCTGGCATTTTATTTTTGCCGTGATTTTAAAATCCCTTCATTTTTTTTTTTTTTTAATATAAATCCTATGGCTAGTGGCCAGTCAGTGAGTTGGTAAGCCGAGGACGAGTTCGTTTGTTGGTCGTCATTTGTGTGAGAGTTTGAACTGAGGAAAATTGATTTATCATCGCAAAGAGGAACAGACAGGAGCTGTATGGTTTTAATCTCGGCGTAAAATATCAGAGAAAAACCAAACAGACAAATAAAAACAATAAATCAGTCTCGATTGGGGGAGAATTTTTAAATTGAATTTAATTGAAAAAGCAAAATACAATATACACGACGTGTTTCATTGCAAATAATTGAATCATTGACCTAATTAAGACCATGGATCGAAAAACAAAAAAAATGTTCAAACAAGGTAGCTGTGAATTGAGTTCTTTGAAGGAGGAAAGTTAAATATGTTATAATCCTTCTAAAATGTCAAATATATGAATAATAAACGTTATATTCTCAAATAAAGTTATACGACGTTATTTTAAGGTTTTCACATCAGCCACATAATTCACCAATCACTTCCTATCTAACGAGAAACACTCCACAGTCAATATTGGCATGTAACTCAATCACATACCTACATTATCGAACTTATACGTCTCGTCGGACCATCAAAAACGTCTGCATACCTTCATATGTACCTACTTTTCCCAAACTTATTCACACTAACGTACATAAAAATGAAGGATCCTAGCTAAATATATCCATGAGATAAAAATCCCACATCCTATTTGCAACCCCCTTAGGCCATAAAGAACAGCTAAAACCAATAGACTCTGGGGTTTATCGATTCATCATTCTCGTTTGCTGCTCGTTGAGGGAAATTTAATCCTGTCTCGATAAATGAAACCAATTTGTTTTTTTTTTATTAATTTTAAATTTGTGTTTGAGTTGGCTTGGCTTTCATTTGAGGATTTTTTGATTTTTTTTATTTTTCATTTTTTTGGACATCAAGACGGTCGCTTCGATCTTGTCTCTGGTTGTTTTTGTTTGAGTTCGAGTTTGGAATAGAGAAACATTTTTTTGTTTTGCAAATGCATCCAGAGAGCAAAAAAGGCAGATCAAGTTTCATGAAAGAATAGTGATTTTTCGTCTTTTCCATTCAATAGACAAACTCATATACGGAAGCTTCAAATAAGTTTGAGTTTTAAAGTTAGGTAGGTGGTACTTTAAAAGTTATTCAGTTAATAAAATTGAGAAGTTAGATTCAACATTTGCTTGCTTTGGTACCCTGGGATTTGGTAGTCTTGTGTTATTGGTTTTAAGTATACTTGACAATCCTCTTATGGAGTGCACAGCTAAACTTATATTCATCAGTGTTAATTTTGGTTTTTATAAACAACCAGTTTAAAAAATGTACTTACCTAGTATTATTTTTTGTTGTTCAACGTCGATGACAAATTTGAGAATCTGAAAGAACAAAAATACATAAAATGTTATCAACTTAGTAGATAAAGGTCAACGATGCAAAAAATGTGTTTAATAGAAAATGTTGACCCTAAATTTTGTATATCAATTTCCCTTACAGGCAAAATTTTTAGTCCCCGTAATAAAGAGATAGCATTTTATACCCATAATAGTTTTCTTACTTACTTACTTATGGTGGCGCTACAGTCCTGGTCACCCAACAAACTTCTCCAGCCAGCTCGTTCTCTAGTTAGCTGTCTCCAGTTTCGCACGCCAAGTTAGTTCTTCCACCTGTGTGCTCCACCTGAGTCACGGTCTTCCTTCTCTGCGATTCGAAGACTCTACGAGCCGGAGCATTATTTTCCATTCGCTCAACATGACCCAACCATCTACGTCGTTGGACCTTAACTTTTCTAGCTAGGCCAGAGTCGCTGTACAACTCGTAGAGTTCTTGGTTGAATCTTCGTCTCCATTCTCCATTAATGCAGACAGGACCAAAAATCACTCGAACAATTTTTCTCTCAAAGCAGCCCAAAGCGTTTTCATCAGATGTTGTCATGGTCCATGTCTCTGCACCATACATGAGGACCGGGATGATGAGGGTTTTGTAGAGTGTCACTTTAGTTGCTCGGGAGAGGACTTTACTACTCAATTGCCTTCTAAGTCCAAAGAAGCAGCGATTGGCAAGAGTGATTCTTCGTTTGATTTCAGCGCTGGTGTTGTTGTCTGAGTTGATAGCGGATCCCAGGTAGACAAAGTCCTTAACTACCTCGAAGTTAAATCTGTCTATGTTGACGTTTGCTCCAAGACGTCGATGTTGGTTGTCCTTTCTTGTCGACAGCATTAACTTGGTCTTGCCCTCGTTAACCGCTAGACCCATCTTCCTGGCCTCCGTCTCAAGACTCACAAACGCTCCACTGACATCAAGCTGTGTTCTTCCAATTATGTCAATGTCGTCTGCGTATCCTAGTAGCTGGACGGACTTTTGAAAGATTGTGCCTCTGGTGTTGACGTTGGAGCTTTGTACAATCTTTTCAAGAATGATGTTGAAGAAATCGCATCACAACGCATCACCTTGTCTAAAACCTTATTTGACATCAAAAGCGTCCGTTAGGTGCCTTACGACCAGGATGGAACAGCGTGAGTTTTTCATTGTCATCTAACACAGACGGACGAGTTTTTCTGGGATGTCAAAACTAGACATTGCTCTATATTATTGGTCTCTATAGAAGCTTTCATATGCGGCCTTGAAATCGATGAAAAGGTGGTAGGTATAGATTTAAAGTTCCTGGGTCATCTCCAAGATCTGCCGTAGGGTGATCGATGGTGGACTTTCCGGGTCTGAAGCCAAACTGATAAGGACCTATCAGCTTGTTGACGAAGGGCTTCAAACGTTCACACAGCACGGCAGACAAGATCTTATTGGCGATGTTAAGGAGACTTATACCTCTGTAGTTGGTGCAGTTCAGGGGGATCTCCTTTTTTGAGGATCGGGCATACGATACAGAGGTTGCATTCATGGAGCACGCTTTCCTCCGACAAAATTTTGCAAATGAGCTGGTGCATGGTCCTGACCAAATCATCTCAAGCTGCTTTGTAAAGTTCGGCGGCTATTCCATCTGCTCCAGCGGCTTTGTTCAAATTAAGTTTGGATATCGCTATCTTCACTTCGTCCATGTCAGTTGGGTGGAATTGTCGACCTTCTGCACCCAAATTGAATGGTTCCGTATTGCTGACGGAGTTTTGCTCGTCATGATCATTATACAGCTTGGAAGAGTGGTCTTTCCATATCCTCAGGACTGACTGCGGATCCACTACGATGTTCCCATGATGGTCTCTACAGGTATCAGTTCGGGTTGTATAGGTTAAGTTAGGTTGGAGTGGCTTTCCGGATGTCATTGACTCACTTAGACCTCAAGGGTCTATTGTGATACCACTAAAGAAATTACTCACGAGAGAGTAATGAACTTAAACAAACCATTTTGTACTATTAATCAAGTTAGGGAGACATTTTGTGTCGATCGTTGCATCGTTGCCAGTTCACTGGTATTATCGAAGAAGAGATTACCGAGATAGTGATGCCTTCTATTGGAAAGCGCCGGACATGTACTCAGATGTGTTGGACTGTTTCCTCTTCCTCCCCGTCCATGCAGCTTCTACAGAAGTCGTTTGCGTAGACCGCTAGCCTCAAAGCATGTCTACCTATGAGGCATGTCCTGTTATGACTCCAATTGGAGAGATTATATTTTGTCTCCTCATGGAAATCAAGCCTTTTGACCGTTTCAGGTCTATGCTTGGCCATATTTGTTTATTTGCGAGAGATTTGAGAACGGCTTGGCTGTCCGAGAAAATTTGTATATCCTTGCAGGATATAATAGGATAGTGACTCTTTAATCGCCATTACTTCTGTCTGGAAAACACTGCATTGATTGGGAAGGCTGTATGATAGACTGAGATTCAGTTGTTCCGAATAAGTACTTCTTCTAACTCCGTAATCGGTCTTTGAACCGTCTGTATAGAAGTGTACCGCATTGTCTTCCAGGGATCTCTCTTCTTCCCAAGAAAATCTTGAAGGGATGGAATGAAAGCTTTTATCGAACACCATTTTTGGGGTGGTATAGTCTAAGCGATCTGGGATAGATCTGAAATTGTCTAGAATAGTAGTATGACCAGTATTGTTACTGTTCTATTGAGAGGTGGCTTCGGGGTGTATAAGCCCTGGAGGTTTGTCTCACCTTTTTGTAAAGAAAAGTGTATACTATCAAACATAAACAGTAAAAGAGATTAAAGAAGTCGTGGCGGATTAGATCAGGAATGTAAGCCCTTTACATTTTTATTCCTGTGAATTTGTGTATTCAAAGGGTAACTTACAAACACAAACGATTCCATTATCCTCACCCACAAAAGTGATTTCTGAAGATCATCATTTATCTCAACCGCTCAAATCTCTTGTCTTATATCTTTGCAATAAATCTGGTTTAAAAATAAAAAAAAAAACAAGAATGTTAAATTCCTGAATCAACAGAAAATTCATCAATTGGCTTGAAATAAATGCTCAAATCACTCAAGAGGATCCGATGGGTAAATAAAGTTGGTGTCAAATCATACAGGGTGGGTTGTGGCTTCTTTTCAGAGTGTGAACATTTAAAAAGACGGAATTTGATTGATTAAGTTTTTACCCGTTGTAACAAAAGAAGTGATAAACAAAACAAAATTTGAAGTAGAACAAACACCAGCTGAAGGTACTGCAATATTGAGGCTGTTGAATGTTGTGTTTGCTTCGTTTGTCATAGAATTTTATTAGTGTGGAAAAAAACAATAACTTTTACTTTAAGCGTAGTAGCAAAAAAAAAATAGTGCACCTTGTTGACCTTTCGCATTCATGTTAAAAAAAATACATGTGTTTGAAGTGATTAATTTTTGTTATAAACATTCCTCCAAAGAAAACACATGTTCCACAAATCGCAGAAGTCAGAAATTAATTAAAGAAACCGACTTTTAAGAGCACTCAACATTTTTATACCAATTTATTGCATTCGTTGCTTTTATTAATGCATCAAAATCTTTGTGCAACTCAATCGCAAGAACAGTTTATTTTCAAACTTAGAGCCGTCATCATGAAGTTTATAAATTTGATTGTTTTACTTTTGGCAATTTTTGCTTCGGTTTCCCTTGCTGCTGTTGAATTGGCACGGTTTAAAAGTTCAAGTTAATGTTTTTGTTTGTTTTGTTAATTTAGGAAATAATTTTGTTTTATTATTCTCAAGAACATCCAGGTAAATGTACAATCAACGAAGACTTCATAATGTGTCTTGGCGAGGAACGGAAAGCTCCTATTTTAGATTGTGCTCGGATTATTTGCGGAGCAAACAGCTACGCTGAACTCCAAACGTAAGTTTTAATTTAAAACAAAATGTAAACCTTGTTGACACTTTCAAAAATACTTGAATTTTAGATGTGGAACAGGAACAGTCGAAGGATGCAAATTGCATGACTACGTTGATAAGGACAGGCCATACCCAAAATGTTGCGAGAGAATTAAAGATTGTAATTGATATTTTCTGGCAACTCTGTTGCTGTTGTCAAATGATGACAACAACAGTGCCGCTGTCGCCCGCTTTTTTGGCGATTGATTTTACTCCTGTGCCGCCTTCAGTGTTGATCACATCCAGATCGAGTTGAAATAATAAAATATAGATAAATCTATTGTTCTATGTTCTATGTTTGCCAAAGAAATCATTTTAAGTGTGGTACACATTGAATTGACTACTTGTCAAATTCAGTTGTCAACAGATCAACGGACGCAACATTGAATAAGAAGTACAGGAAGTGTGTTAGCTACATGTACAGTGTACGTGAGTGAAGCAACAAAAATGTCTGATGATGTCCATTTTTAGAGTATGTGCTGTCAATTTTTAGGGTATGTGCTGTCAAACTTTGACTGTGTTGTCAGTCGAGTTCAGGGGTGTATTATTTCTGTTCGTGATGGTAAGGCGCTGCAATTCGTTGAGTTCCCGTAATGTGCACGATTGCTTTGAATAGTTCTTCCATCGTGTTTCGAAACGTTTTTATTTGTTGGTTGTATAACAATAGGCGTAATAAACGTGATGAACTACGGATGAAAAATCAAGAAAATGTACTGGAAAATAAAAAAATTAAACATTTAAAACCGTGCAGTGCATCTTAAGTGTTAAAACACCATGCTTCCTAAAAAAGATTTGAGATTGAAAAAAATAAAATCATTGAAGCAAAATCGATGAAATCTTGATTTAATCAAATTTTGCTTGGCGCCCTAAGATTAACTATTCAACTGCAGACCAGCCCTGTTGTAATGCGTTTGTGTTTGTGAACTCACACTACTTAGAAAATTGCTTCAATTCTTGTTCATAAGACCCCTTCCTGTACTTCTATTCAATGGGACGCAAAAATTAGAAAGTTGAGCAACTCTATCCGTCGTTTACGTCACATGCGTTGCTTATGGGACGAGTTTCATTAGAAAATGTATATTCTATTGTGCTGTCAGTATTGAAATCAATCATCAACGCTGATGCACTGACGGATTCTATGGGTCGGTCCCTTTAGTTAAATAAAGGAGTTTGTAGTAGTAGAAATGGCGGCTACGACCAGTCTAGCTCGTTGACCCAATTAGCGCTAGTTTGCGCCGCCATTTTGATACCAAAAAACTGGTGTGGCCTATAAAATTAAAAGAGTGATTATATAAAGTTCTAAGCTTTTGTTTTGAGTTTGCTAGCTAGCGATCTCAAGTTCTAAGCCTAACTGCTATAATCAGTTTAAAATACGCCTCAAATCCCCTTTTTTGCATTTATAAAAGATGTCAAATTTTTGATTCTAAGTTCTGCTGAAAGCTCATTTTAGGTCATTGAAGAAGGACTTTCCCAATGATTTGGGTTTCGTTTTAGCCAGCGCGCGCAAGACACATACTCTAGAAGTGAAGAACAGCTTCCATTTCTCGCTGCTCCCCACAACTTTATATAGAAAGAATTGTGGGGGATAACCTGCTTAGTTGCATGTTCCCCATAATAGTTCAGTGTCCGGTGCATGTTGCAACGAATCTAACTATGTCTTGCCTTGGTTTGCAAACAAGGTAATTAGTACGAAATTTATTGTAGATATGATTCAGTTGGTTGATTTCTCCACCTTTGGTTTGAATCAGCCAGCGTGATAAATTGAGAAGATCTTACCTTCACAGCGCCAAGAGGAATGTTGAATCTTTCCGATAGTGAGCTATGAAGAACTCATCCTTGACTTGCCAGCTCGTCAGCCCGTTCATTGCCCTCAAAGCCACTGTGACCCGGACAAGAGTGACCCTGAGTTCAATGATAATGCTCGCGAGCTCACTTCGACATTTTTGAACTTATTTGGAGGATGATGTGGACTCCACTGGAATGAGGTTAGCAATACAACTATGACCATAGGGTTTAGAATACAAACTTTTCGATCCCCTAAGTCTCAATGCGCTGCAAAATATTACTAAATATTTGATGTGCAAGTCTATTGGTAAGAGGTAAAGAAAAACGTTTAGGGCGTCCGACGGACATGAGCGCAAGGCTCCAGTGGAGCCAACACTAGCTGATCTCTGAACCTTTTTTAATTTTATTATGTTGAAGGCTTTGGTAGGTGCGGGACACCACACATTCGAAATTCGAACCATCGCATCGTAGGTTTAGATTGGAAGGACTACGACTGTAAATCAGAGCTGTAAAGAATGCAATCTTTTGGTATTGCATCGTCAAAAGTCCCATTCATTTAACTAAATTTTGGGAATGCATTTACATTCCTTATTGCAATACTTTAACTTCGAAGAAAAAATCGCAGTTAATTTTGAAGTCTTTTGTATAAAAATCATTTAGAGCAGTTAAAAGACTTGAAGTCAAAAGAATGCATTACTTTTTACTGCTTGCATTCTTTGAAATCTTTTAAAATTCTTTTACATTCTTTGCAGTCATTAAGTCTTTTGGTTACATTCAATGTAATGCAGTCATTTGATTGTTTTTGCAGCCTTTTGACTGCTTGAAGTCTTTTAACTGCTTTGAAGTCTTTTAACTGCTTGAAGTCTTTTAACTGCTTCAAGTCGTTTCTACTATTTTTTCTGCACTACACATTTAAATTAAGTACGACATTGACATTGACATTTCATAGTACTTTGCACATGAATTTAACGAACTACAGACACATAGCAGCCCTGGTGACTGAGGCCATCGCTTGGACAGAACAATACAACAGAGAGACAGATAGACACATAGAAAGGAAGAACACATAACATAAACCTACGTTGCACAGAGGAGGAGACACAGATTTTAATTGTCTCATATCATAGCACATGTGGCCTCAGAAAGCGTTCGGCTTAGGAATCAACTACTCTATCCTCTGAGCCATGGCCACCTGCTGAAATTAAGTAGTATTATTTAAAAGACTTCAAGCAGTTAAAAGACTTCAAAGCAGTTAAAAGACTTCAAGCAGTTAAAAGACTTCAAAGCAGTAAAAAGACTTCAAGCAGTAAAAAGGCTGCAAAAGCAATCAAATGACTGCATTACATTGAATGTTACCAAAAGACTTAATGACTGCAAAGAATGTAAAAGACTTTTAAAAGATTTCAAAGAATGCAAGCAGTAAAAAGTAATGCTTTTGACTTCAAGTCTTTTAACTGCTTTAACTGCGAATTTACCTTAAAAGTTAAGTACTGACATGAAGTCAAAATACTCAAAAAATAAATATTTTTACTTCAATACAAAAATGATTGCATTCTTTTACAGCTCTGCTGTAAATGTCCCCAAAATCATCTTCGATTGAAACACTACTACTACTACTACTACTACTACTACTACCCCACTTTTTGCCAAAGGTTTTACAACAGGCAAAGAAAGATATGCTGGCTTTCCTGACCCTTTCTTCAATATAAATTTTCCAGTTTAACTTTGAGTCGAGTATTACTCCCAAATATCTAACACTGGAAGACAAGGAAAGAGTTTCACCGTTGCGGCGAGGGAGGGTGAAGGTAGGTACTTTTGTTTCGGTAGTAAAGAGCATCAGTTCAGTTTTGCTTTGGTTGACACCAAAGCCACAGCTTGAAACCCAGTTACTTACTTTTAGCAATGCCATCTCCGTAATCTCACTAATCATGGAAGTGAACTTTCCTGATACCAGTATCACCAAATCATCTGCGTAAGCTACAGTCTTCACGCCACATCTTTCAAGTTTAACAACAGTTTTATTCATGACGCCCCCTTGGGGTGTTCCCCTGCTTACGCGACTGATAAAGTTAGTGTTATCTATGGTAGGTTGAGCCCATCTATCACTGTGCATGTATACAATCCAGTTTCGGATGTAGTCCTCTACACCCCGGTTAACCAATGATTCTTGGATTCTTGGATTGGATGAATGGATTCTGTTTAGACGTTGTTGACAGGGGCGGCAGAAGGTATGGGGTGGGTGGGGTATGGACCCCACCTAAAATTTCCGAGCATGTGGTGCATCCCACCTTCTGGCTTTGGAAACATACCAATTTTTTTTAAGTTAATTGAAGAAAAAAAAAATGTTATGAAATAATGAATATTGTTGGAATAATTCTCGATTGATTGACTGAGACTGACCAAGTGGTTTGATTTATTTATCCATCGGTCAAAGGCTTAACATCATGAATTATTTTTTACCTTCGGCTTCGGTTGAATTCGGCCAAAAAAGCAACATTCGGCCAAATCTTCGGCTTCGGTATATATTAGGCCATGCGACCATGCACCCCACCTAAACAAAAAGTGTTCTGCCGCTCCTGGTTGTTGAAGGCTCCTTCTATGTCTAAGAAGGTAACGAGAGTAAATTCTTTAAAATGTATGGTTTTACCAACTGTACGCACTTCCTCACGTAGGTCTGTCTACGTAGAATTGTCCTTAAAGTAGACATATTGGGAACTATCAAGAGGACATTCATCTAGAATGCCTCTGATATGGTAATCGAGAATGGCGCAGTGTCATAAGTCCGTAAGTCATAAGTCCGTAAAGGACTTTTGACCCACTTAGGTGGGTCAAAACTTCATAAATCGATTATGAACTTATAACCCACGTAAGTGAGTCAAAAGTACGTCATGGAATTCTGACCCTAGCTTACGGTTAGTGAAATCGATTTTTTTTTGTTTGCTTATTCCGAGCGGTGAAGGGAAATAACTCCACGGGAACTAACTATACTGAGGGATTTAATTTCCTCCAAGTGAGGATTTGGTCCACTTTTTTAAGTGGGTGGGTGTGGTTAGTTCCCATGTACGGTGGGAATTAAAGTCCTTAGAGAATTATTGGTTCTTGTTCTCTTCGAACGTGAAATGAACTGCCATTTTAACCGAGATAAACTTAATTAAGAATTCAAGTACTGAGCAATGTTATTCGTAAAATTAAAATTAATTTCATTAGGTGTGTTTTTGTGACTATCAAGTAAAGTAAAGTAAACAAAATGTCATGAAAACGATCCAGATTCAAACTCGATTTTACTGTCAATATTTATTCAAATTCAATTGCTTTCAGAAAACAGACTGACAAATTTTGACATTTTCCATACTAAATTAATTCAAAAATTGACTTCAGCTCCCTCTGAGTTTGAAAAAATGTATCGACATTTCAAGTAAGTTTTACTCTCGATGAAAAGCTAAAGTAGAAGCAAGTAAATTTTTATTGTTGTTTTCCTTGTTAAAATTTTACTTTACTTTACTGGGTTGTCACGAAAACACGCCTATTGTATAGTCATTCAGTAATCGAGTTTTAAGGACTCTGATTTTTTGTTATTAAATCAAATGACCGTAAACATTCAGAAACTCAGTCATACCGAATTCAGTTCTCAACACTCTGAAAATAATGAAAAATCGCCCGATCTTTTTGATTAATATCATTATCATTATTTAAGTTGTCGAGCAAATAATTTTTTTAAGCTGTTGCTGTTTCGTTCTATTTGAAAAAGTAACCACTACACAATTACACATCCTGTAATGCATAGAAAATTAGCAGATGCTGAATTTCAATGATTCATTCTGAGCATCTTTTTTTGTTTTTAATGAGGATGAGGATATAATGATAAGAAAGATTCAAGATTGATTTGGTTTGATTGCGAGCGAAGCGAGCGGAAAATATTTTGCCCAAAAGAGGATCAATTTGGGGTCGCTTCGCATTCTTGTGCTTATAGGATGCCCTACTACCACCGAACTTTGACATCCCATTGTGCAGAAGAACGTTTTGTTTTTTTTTTCAAAGTTCAATAGATTACTTTTACCAACTAAAAGGGTCGGTAAGAGAAAAGTGTGGACATTTTTTGTTGGACCATCAAAAAAAAAAAATTAATAATCAACGAGCAGTTCAAACAGCAATAAAATAAAAAATTGCATATTGTGACGAAGAAAGCGAAATATTTTGTCTTAATTCTATTTCGTATCATAAAAGGTTCATAAATTATTGTTTTTTTTTTTTAGTCTAGTTCATAAAAGAAAACAAATTTATTAATTTTGCCATATCTATTAAAATTTGTTTTCTAAGAACTTATGGCTCTTTTTTTGGCTGACTTTTGACTCACTTACGTGGGTTATAAGTTCATAATCGATTTATGAAGTTTTGACCCACCTAAGTGGGTCAAAAGTCCTTAACGGACTTATGACCTACGGACTTATGACACTGCGCCATCGAGAATGCGCTCCATTGTGCTTAACATGAAGGAGGTGAGGCTTATTGGTCTAAAATCCTTCGCAGATTCGTGCACTCGCTTGCCACCCTTCGGGATAAAAACTACTCTAACATGTCTCCAAGACTCGGGAACATGATTTAGACAGACACATCCCTTAAAGATCATCTTCTGCCATGGAATTGCCAGAAATTCTGCTTTCTGGAGAGTTATATGTGGAAAAGGTGTCGATGTGATCTACGCCAGCCGTCGACAAGTCATTAGAAATGAGCATTTGAGGGTTGCTATTCTCACAACCCGCAATGCAGGAACGGGGCTTATTGAATTATACGAACACCATATTCGGAGTCAGCGCATTCTTCACTTCTAAAACCGGCTTTAAAAGTTGAGTTCTTACTCAATTCAATCCATTCTTCATTTTCTACTTTGTTTGGAATTTATATTTAATTTCCATACTCTTGCCTAAGGACTTAAAATTCTGAAATCCTCCTGGTTTTCTACTAAACTAAGGTAAACGCGACGTGGCCCGTTTAGGCGAGGAACGTGGCAATAATCATTTTTCGCGTGATTTTATTTTGAAAAAGTAAAAATCACATTTTGTTTAGAATTGTTTAAAGTGTAAGAATCCAAAAACAAAAAAATATTAGATGAACGGTTTGGCTTGAGGAGCCGATCAAAGTCAGAAAATATTTTAAAAAAAAATAAAAATATTTTTTTTTTTGTTTTTTGTTGCACTTCGAACTTGAATATTAGAAAAACGGTGCAAGTAAATCCATTTTATTTTTTTTTGTTGAAAAGTTTGACATTATTTTAATCAAATTTTGGAAACAAAAAAAAAATGCATACCTTTTTTTTAATAAAAAAAAAAAAAAAAAATCACTTTTGCACAATTTTGAATTTTAACTTGGCTCAATAAAAAACGTCAAAACCCGTCAAACCAAACTAAGTGAGGGATGAATGCCCACGTATTCCTTTACATGTCCTCAAAAACTCAGCTGCGTAAAGTTGCATAAAGCCGAGTTATGGCAATTTAATTGGTTCAAGTCAGTGATTATTCATTTTTTTTAGTTTTTTTCATATGAAAAATATAATTAATTTTTTTGTCGCAACATTTATTTTTGATTTGCATGACTTAATTTAGGTATTTAAATAAGTGCAATGAGTGGAATAGCTGAACAAAATTTATGGTTTGGGGATTACCTATTTCTAAAAAAATAATAAAAAAAACAATGATGACCTTCCGAGATCATCAAGTGAATCAAGAGGGAGACCAAAGATGCAATTTGGAGAATGTGCAGAGTATACGAAAAGGCAAAAGTTATTGCATGTCACAGAAGGGATAATAACCGAAAATCTTTCTCAAACTTTAGAATGGAGATACCGTCAGGAAAATGAAAATACGAAGAGTTTTGTTGTCAATTCGAGTACATACAAAGAATAAAAGAATTGTTTATTGATTTAGGTCTATTGAAGAGAAAAATATAAAATCCTGCGGACATTTTGCCTTCCTACAATAACATTACAATGGCAAAAAAAGGAGGCAGTTCTCAAAAATTTGGAAATCACGGAAGTATCGGCAAAAGTTAAGCTTCAGGACATCATGGATCATACAGCAAAGAGGTTGTTACAAACCAAAACCGAGAATCAGCTTCTTGAATTACCAACTGATCTTACATTAAGGAACAATGGGGTTGCGATGGATCATCTTACCATTATCAGTTCATATCTGTCGACCTATTCAATTTCAATATTCTAAGGAAAATGGTCGCATCATATAAATCCGGAATCAAATATTAAATATTCACCAAAGTGAATGAAGAAGTTACATTAATAGTTAAACACGAGTTTTTTTTAACTATGATTGATGGGAAAGTTTTAAATGAACTAACGGAAAAATATCCAACACGGTCATGCCCTATTTGCAAAAAAAAAAAACTCAAAAAGGAGCGAACATAACTACGAGTATGGGATTTCTCCATTGCATGCTAGAATTAGGTGCATGGAATTCATTTTGAACTTAGTTATACGATTGCTAAGGAAGGAGAGGATAGCTGTATTGGAATCAAAGAGTTAGAAAAAAAGAGGAAGCAGGATATTCAAAAGCGTTTCCATGAAGAACCTGGACTTGATGTGGATAAACCTAAGCCTGGGTTTGGAAAAACCAATGATGGCAATACTTCCAGGCGATTCTTTTTCTATTTTTCAAGAAATAATATATGTAAATTATTAAGAATAAAACAAGATAGAATCTAACGTTTATGCTTTATTTTTTTTCCATATTCGTACTTTTTAAAACACTTTTTTTCTAATTTGAGGGTTGTTTTTTTCATTGAAATATTGAAATCATGGTAATTTTCAGTTCAATTGAAACACCCTGTTTGATTTTGAATGTAAATATTGATGGTTTGATTGATTGCATATCAAAAATTATAAAACTTTAACTTAAAAATAAAAAAATTTTTTTGCTTTTATGACTATTTAAGTGTTATTTTTTTTCTTTTTCCTGCTATACCAAAACTAATTGTTCTCTAATCATTCACAAAAACAAATTTTTGGCCATTATGGATACATTTTTAACAATTTTTATGACATTGGAAAAACTTCCAACTTTGGGACTTAATTCTGGAACACCCTGTGAACACATTTTGTTAAAATTTTCACGAAACATAGCTTTGGAAATTCCCTGCTAAATAAAAAAAAAATTGAAGCGATATCTTTTTTCGTTTAGGAGCTATGATTTTTGCAAGGTAAAAAGCGAAAACGGGCCACTGTGCGACGTTTTCATCTCGAAGAACACACAAACAACTTTAGTCGGCAAGCAATAAGAGAATTTCGAAAACAAAACCATCACTTTCTATGCAAATCAACAGTTTTTGAAATGATGAAACCAAGTTTCTGACAGGGTTTGAAAGTGAATGTGATTTTGAAGAACCTACTTCCTACACTCACATATTTACCTTCGCATTCTGCAGTCAAACCAAAATTCCTCCTTTCATAAAATTCCTTCGCACAAGTATCCAGAGGCAAAAAATAAAATACTAACCTATCCTTTTCGTTCTCTCTCTCCTTGCCAAGATAATTGCTTCTCTGCTAACCTAGTTTTTGCCATCGAATATTGTGTTATCCCGTCTTCTGGTAAAAAAATTCACATCGCTTCAAGGAGTTTCCTTGACACAAAATAAAAAATAAAAAACAAAAAATAATTCCTGGAATTCCTTAAAGGATATTCGAACGTGATGCATAGGTCTTTGTATAGCGATTTTCAACATTCATTTCCTGGCTATGATGCATGAAGTCATAGCTATGCTATACCTACTCGTAGTCAAGCCGAAGGTCCTTTTGGTCCTCTCCTGATCCATGTATAGAGCATGATAGCCAAAAAATATTTTCTCTAACAGCATTTGATATGGTCAAAAAACGACTATACGACTACACGACACACGATGAATTCGACAAACGAACGAATGGAGTGTTTATCGCTTTAGAACATCTCATCAGGGTTCAGGGCATATGGCCGAATATACTCGTAAACAATATCAAAAGGATTGCAATGTGTGTATGTGCTGTGCACTTCTATCGAATGCAATGACTTTTGATTTATATGCAAATTCCCCCAAGCAAACATACACGACTCTGTGGGCCTTCAATCTATACTCACCCTGAGGTCTCGCATAATAATATTGCAGTCGTGCAATATATTCATATATTTTTTTTTATGTGGTGCTAGTTTATTTGAGTTGTTTAAGCACAATTTAGAATGTGTTGAAGGTAATTTCCTTTACCCTTTGAATATATAACTTGACCGAGTTTAGATAGGTAGTATTTGGAGCTTAACTTAACAAGGTTTTTCAGAAAATTCGGTTCCTAGCAAGCTATCCCCCGAAATGGATTGAAGGTTCTCTACCACGTTGAATTCGAGATCGTATTATGAAGACATTTCGAGCCGGAAACTCTTCCATCTATACCCATGGACCGCGACTCTTCTGGCTTGATCGCTTTCCCGCCAAGAAGCATATAAGGGACCGTTCTCATCGATTATCGGCTAACAGAGACTCGGGATCAATCGCGTTTTACAAAATCGGTACTTTATGTTTTTTTTATACTTAAATTATTGTTTTCCGTAACCCTTCATCACAATTTTTGAGAAAAGGGCAACACTTGTTTGCATATCCTTTTGCGTGAAAATGTCCCATTTTACATGGGAGATGGCAACATAGGTTCCCATGAACAAAGTTCATGCTTTGAAACATTGAAACGAAATTTCTCGCAGTCATTTTACAAAATTTCCCTTCAAACAAGAAAAAATCCTTCTTGTATTCCAGGATATGGAAAAAATATCCCCAACAGTAAACTGCCACATCAGTTCTTTCGAAAACCTTATCGCAATCGCATGGCCCGGGAGGATAATGCTTTCGTTGTGTCTACTTGGATAGACGACGCACGCGAGTTGCCGATATTTATTTCTCTTCTTTGTTGGGTCTAAGGGTTTTGAATATTATTTAATTAATATCCTGGAGACTCAGACTCAGATAAAAACAAGACTAGTGTAGGAGTAGTCATATAATTTCTTTCAAAAAATGTTTACGTTCGTCAAAAACGTAATAATATTAAATTAAAAGCGCATTGCCTGCGCTATGTGTGCCTGTAAGCCTGTGTGATGTGAAATGTGCTGTGCATAGAGGAGTGTGTGCAATTGTTTGCTTGAGTGTTACGAGCTTTTTCTACTCCAGGAATGGATATGATTGAATGAAGATTAAAGCTTTTGGAATTTGACTTGTTGTAGTCTCTTGTACAACCAGAACCACCTGCTTCGTACCAGCCACAAAAATGAGTAAAAATATAAATAAGAAGAATTGAAGTGGAATCTAGCTACTGAAGATTTTTTAAACAAGGCCGGTTGGGTAACACCCTGGAGCTGGACATTGGACATTCTTTCCTCTTTCTTTCTTTCTTTCAATACAAGTTGTATTGGACGGATTCAAGTCTGAAACCCATAATATAAATGCTGGTGTGCCCCAGGGCTCCGTTTTGTCTTCGACCCTCTTTCTCATTTTCGTAAATGACCTTCTGTCTGTAACTTCTAATCCAGTTAATTGTTTCGCTGACGATAGAACCTTTAGCTTTTCAATTCGTTTCCAGACTCACATCCCTCCTCTTCGGATGTGCAACTGCAACGGCAAAATATGATAGGCTCATTTAACTCTGACAACATGAGTTTAATGCTTCGAAAACTCAATGCTGTTTTGTATCGTTGAAGCGAGATATACTACCCTTGCCACTGTCCATGAGTGGCACTTGCATCTTTGAAACCGAACATCTCAAGATTCTTGGTATGTGTATCACTGTGGAACGAGCACATACGCGATGTCGCCAAAAATGCCTCAAGATGTTTGGGTTTCTAAAGAAGGTGCAAGAAATTGTTCTCTTCGTCTGATCTGGCTATTATCTTTAAGACTTATATCTGTCCAAACTTGAGTACAATTCCCATCTTTGGGCTGGTGCTCCAGTAACTTACTTAAGCCTCTTGGATGGTATACAAAGAAGAGCCGTAAGAATGATCGGTGATAGAGACATCACTGATTCATTCACTCCTTTAGACCACCGTCGTAACGTTTCGTGTCTCTCTGTTTTATCATTACTTTTACGGTAAGACGGTGAGTGCTCTAGAGAAATAGCCAGTTGCATTCCTCACCTTAAACAATTCAACCCGCGCTTCCAGGAATGCCCATCAGTTTACCCTCGAGCCCATCTTCGGACGTTCTCTTAAGAATAGAGAATCGTTCTTTAGTCGTACTACGCGAATGTGGAATTCCCTTCCACACTCTGTCTTTTTCAGCTATTGCAATGTTGATGAATTCAAAAGCAAAGTACACCGACGCTTACTTTCAAACCCAGCAACATTTAGAACAAAATATGCCTCTGGCGACCTACATTCCTATCTTATGTCTCTATTGAGCCATTAACGGGCAATTTTCAACAGCGGGTGGCAAAAATTTGACGTTTCAAAATCCTCAATTTTTTCCGTTTTAAAAGTATTTCCTGGATCTAGTTGGACCCTAGTTGGCAAACGAATTTGACTCGTTCATCCTGGTATCTCGTTAGGCCTATTCCAAGAACTCCTATGGGACTTTTTGCATACTGTACTCGTTGGCCACAGTTGCTTCCATCTCAGGACTGCAAACATAACCTGGATTATTCTTTGCATCAGCGGAACAGGAACGACCGCCAATAAAATGTAGACTTTTAAGGCTAGATATTCGAAAAATCATAAATTGTGCACCGAACTGGGTCGTTCGTACTTGCTCCTGCATGCTAAAACTAAATATTTATGATTACTTAAATTGCAAAAAGTAGTGTTAAAATAAGAGATATACTTTAAGCAATTCTGATTACACTCTTACTTACAGCTTACACTAACTCACAAAAAAAACCTAATATATAAAAATAATTAGAATTCATTAGAAAATTAAAATTTGATAATGTACCTCGTAAATACATTTCATTCCAAAAATTTTAATTGCCAAACAAATTCAAACCTTATTCTTGATTTTATTGAATTTTTTTTTTTGAAAATCGTCGGAGCCGTTTTTTTTTAAATTAATTTTTTATATATAAATTTTTCAAAAATGTTTAAAATTAATTTGGGTATGCAGTTTTCAAGACCATGTAAATATACATATTATACTCCAATTTGGATTTTTAAAATTGATCCGTTTTTGAGATACAGAATTTTGAAAAAAAAAATTAAAAATTTTTTAAAAATCAAAAAAAATTTTAATTTTTTTGAAAACAAAATATTATTAGAACAATATATACGTACTTTCGAAAAAAAACTTACGCTGATCGGACTTTCAGTTTTCGAGAAATCTTAATAACAAAAAAAACGGTTCTATGGGAGGTACCGTTTTGGAGCAATACAAAATTTTTTTTTTACATAAAACACATGAATGTTTAAAAAAAATTAAACTCGAGGAAGTTTAAAAAAAATCGTTCGGCCGTTTTTGAGAAAAAAAAGTTTTGGTTTTTGGCCAAAAAAATCGTATGGTGGCTACCCTAAATTTTGATCTTAAAACAAAAATAAAAAAATTGGGATATGACTTTTTGCTCAAACCTCTAATTTTCAAATTTGAAGTCAATCGGACCAGTAGTTAAGGCTGTAGATGCCTGTAAACTTTCCGACAGACAGACAGACGGAATCGCCGGACCCACTTTTTTCGACTTCTCTATCATCGTAATGTCATATCTCATCCTCATCTCAATTTTTTTTTTTTTTAACGAAAACAAACAAACCTCAAAAATGAGAGTTAGGCTAACAACTCAAACAACAAGCAACCACAAAAATACCAGTTCTCACCTTACGACAAACAAGGACTGAACGGATGAAACAGTACTACTAAATATATGAATTTACTGTTGGTCATCCTGTTGTAGACGCAGGCAATTAATTCCCTCTCGACTCTCTCCTCATTCACCAACTATATTTTTTTCAATATGAATAAGACATTCTAGGCTTGTACCCCTACCCACAACTGCAACGCTCAATTTTGCTGTATGTATGTGTAGGTGTACGTATAATAATTGATATGTCTTTTTTCGCATGGTTATCACCTCTCTTCTTGTCTCAAAACGCAGAGACACACATAAGCCTGGGAGTTTGAGCTTAAGCTAGTGTGTACAGAGACTTAATGTTTTAAGGCAGAAACATAATATATAATTTCTAGTTAGGTCCTCAAATGTTGCCGCAAACACGTTTTCTAGTTTGTTTTCTGGTTTCCTCATACCAAAGCGCTCTGATGGAAATATTGTTCCTATACTAGGAAATTTGTTTTTGGGTTACCAACCGTTTTACCGGGATAAGGGGTGGATAACTCCATTTTAATCTCCTTTTTTAAGGAAATTTATTGTAAGTTTCTCATAGATTTAAAGAATAAAATGGAATTTACGTACAGTGAGCGCTCGTGACTAGGATTTCAATTTAATGAAAGGAAGTAAGTACGAATTACTGTGGATGTGGAAGCGAGAAATTTAATTTAGGCACCATTTAGAAGGATAAGAGGGAAGAGTGGAAAGGCTTTATTTCAACAGTGTTTGGAACGGCAAAAGTCGAGGACATATTTAGGATAAATGACAATTATAAACGAGGATTTCAGTATTTTGTGTAGGGCTTGGAAGTGTGGAAAAAAACAAATCTTGTGAAAAATCTGCCACAGTAAATGTGAAAAAAATAGTGATGGGTCAACTTGGTTCGCTAACTCAAGCCAACACGGTTTGTCATTCGGTTCGCTAACTCGGCAACTAATTTTAAATAGAAATTTGTTGGTGGTTCTGGTTTCATGTTTTGTAAAGGCGGTTATCTTATTGTCAAATTTCATAAGATGTTTCTAGATCAATTTTCTGTGCAATCCGATAAATTTCAGAACGAAATATCCCTCTGCCGACCTAGATTCATATCCTATCTCTCTAATGAGCCATTAATTGACAAATCTTATCAGCGGATGACGGATTTAACCTGATAACCCGATAACGATGGAATTTGTTCAGCCTATAACCAAAAAAAAAAAAACAAATCCTCCTCTCCTTCAAATTATCGTCCGATTGCACTTACGTCCCTTCTTTCTAAGCTCATGGACACACTGATTAATTATCGGCTTAAGAAATGTCTTGAAAAACGAAAGCTTCTTAATGACCTACAATACGGCTTCCCCAGCAGCAGGTCCACTGGTTTATCTCACCGAACAGTGGAATAAATCCTTACATGGTTTTGGTGAAAGTAAGATTGTTGCACTTGATATTTCAAAGGCATTTGATAAAGTCTGTCATCTTGCTCTTTAATAGAATATGCGTGCCTTCGGTATCGACGAATCCCTTCTTCGTTGGATTAGAAACTTTCTTTCGAACGGTTCAATACAAGTTGTATCGGACGGATTCAAGTCTGAAACCCACAATATAAATGCTGCTGTGCCCCAGGGATCCGTTTTGTATCCAAACCTCAATGATCTCTTGTCTGTAACTTCTAATCCAATAAATTGTTTTGCTGACGATAGCACCCTTAGCTTTTCATATTCGCTTCCAGACTCACATCTCTCCTCGTGGAACTGCAACGACTTAATATGATAAGTTCATTTATTTCTGACTAAAGCATCATTGATCACCTCTTGTGGAAAGAGCACATACGCGATGTCGCCAAAAATGCAGAAAGATGTTTGGGTTTCTAAAGACGGCACAAGAAAATGTTCTCCTAGTCTGATGTGGCTATTATCTACAAGACTTTTATCCGTCCAAAGCTTAAGTACAATTCCCATCTTTGGGCTGGTGCTCCAGCTTTATACTTAAGGTTTTACAAGACGATGCTTAGACATACCATGGTGAGACATTCACGTCACTTGAACATCGACGTAATGTCTTGTGCCTCACCCTTTTTTACCGTTATTTCAACGGTTTATGCTCTAGTGAAACAGCCAATTGCATTCCTTCCCTCCATGAATGTCTATCAGTTCACCCATAAGCCCAACTTCGGACGTAATGTCATGTATAGAGTATTTGGAATTTGGAACTCTCTTCCGCACTCTGTCTTTCGTATAGTCATTGTAATATTCAAAAATTCAAAACCAATATTCATCGACATTTCCTTTTACATCCTCTTTCCTTTTCCTAATACTCGCACTGTGCTTTTGGCATATAAAGGGTAATGAAAAAAGACCTTGAGTGCGCGTTAATTATAAAAAAAAAATATAGTGAAAACGAAAACTTGCAAACAAAAAATTGTAAGCAAATATTGTTGAAGACAAACACAAACCTACCTCTTCAAAACGGCCATTTTTAGCTATGTAAGTTTTCAAGACAAAGAAACTCAAGCTCGTTGCCAAATACGGAACAAAGCATTATTCAACTGTTCAATTATTTGTTTTTGTAAAAAAAAGTTCGATTTTGAGACTTGTTTAACAAACCACAAGCTGGCAATGTATGATTTCTGCTAGCTTCGCATTTAGTTACTTATGTTTCTGACAATTACTTGATATAATATAAGCGGACAATTTTTTCAGTATTTATCAGTTATTAATCAACTACCAGACCAGCCCAACAAGCCGTCTCGTCACCATGAAGATTTTCATTCAAGTTTTGTTTCTATTGGTAGCTTTTGCTTCCGTTTCATTTGGTGCTGTTCAACGTGGAATTTTCCAGGACGAAAGTAATTAGCTTATCATTCCTAATTGTTGAAACAAAAAAATTGTAAATGAAAATTTCCTTTACTTTCTTTAAGAGCACCCTGGCAAATGTGCCATCAGCGATAGTCTAATTCTGTCGCCTCAGGAAAAGGCCCCTCATCCAGAAATCTGCGGCATTTATATTTGCGAAAGTGAAAGTGGACTTGCTCAAATTCTTTCGTAAGTGTTTCGTGTTGTTAAGACATTAGTTAAGTCTTATGCGGCTTTTCTAAAAAAAAAACAAAAGAAAACTCAACGTATCAAAATATCTAACAGATGATTCTTTTTTAAGGTGTGGATCGCAAGGAGCTGCTCCAGGATGCGTATTAGGAGATGCAATCAATCCAGGAGCGTCATACCCCGATTGTTGTGAAAAAAAAGAAATTTGCTAGAACGTTAACATTTAAAAGAAATGTGATTGTGTTTTTGGGAAAACAAATGTATGAGATGGGAAACTAAGAACTTGCAAAAATTTAGTTTGAAAAACGAAAAAAAAAAAACAATAACTTGAACGATTATTTTCTAAATGTAATTCTTAACATAATTTTTGTTCAATAAAATTCAGAAACCCTCTTTCTTTCCGAAGAACATTCGTGGCTACTGTAGTACTGTGTAGTGCTCTTGCTTTTCAAAATGTGAATTGAATAGAGTTTCTACTTTTCTTATATACGATGATGATTTCAGCTTTGTCCACCTGCTCAATCCTTGATTATTATTCTCTTGGCCTTGATCCGTTTTTCACAATAGAAACAGAAACTGTAAGATTTCTTTTGTTGGATAGTCGACATGCTCACTTCATGTCATGTCTTCTACTTTTTTTTTTTATAATAAGCACGCACTCAAGGGGTTTCTATTCCCTTTTTATGCCAAAGCACAGTGCGGGCGTTAGGAAGAGTAGGATAGATGAAGAGGGTTTAGGATGAGGTGTCGGTTAACATTGGTCTAACATTACAACGGCTGGGGAACACATTCGCGTAGTAGGGCTAAAGAATGATTCCCTGAACATGACTGTACGTCCGAAGCTGGGCTCGAGGGTGAACTGATGGGCATTCCTAAAGGCGCGGGTATTACGGTTGTATATCTTAAGGGGAGGAATGAGACATTACGTCGATGTTCAAGTGACGTAAATGTCTCAACGATGGTATGTCTTAGCGTCGTCTTACAAAACATAAACATCTTGCGGCATTGAGCATTGAGTTTTCGAAGCATTAAACTCTACGCGGGTTTTAATTCCCGTTGCAGGTCCACATCCGAAGAGGAGCGATGTGAGTCTCGGAGCGAATATGAAAAGCTATAAGGGTACTATCGTCAACGAAACAATTTATTGGATTAGAAGTTACAGACAAGAGATCATAAGTAAAAATGAGAAAGAGGGTCGGAGACAAAACGGAGCCCTGGGGCACACCAGCATTTATATTGTGGGTTTCAGACTTGAACCCGTCCAATACAACTTGTATTGAACGGTTCGAAAGAAAGTTTCTAATCCAACGAAGGAGGGATTCATCGATACCGAAAGCACGCATTTTCGATAAAAGAGCAAGATGACAGACTTTATCAAATGCCTTTGAAATATCAAATGCAACAATCTTACTTTCTCCAAAACGATGTAAAGATTTGTTCCACTATTCGGTGAGAAAAACCATCAGATCACCAGTGGACCTGTTGCTGTGAAAGCCGTACTGTCGGTCATTGAGAAGCTTTCGGTCTTCGAGATATTTCTTGAGCTGATAGCTTGTTAGCATTTCTATGACCTTAGGAAGAAGAGACGTAAGTAAGTGCAATTGGTCGATAATTGGAGGAAGAAGAAGATTCGGATATTTTTGGGATTGGCTGGACAAATGCTGTTTTCCAACTGCTCGGAACGAGCCCAGAAGAATAGGATAGATGGAAAAGTTAACGCAATTGTTTTTCCAGCGTGGAAGAACACCTCTTCAGAAGCCAAACTTTTTTTCGCTGATATACCAACACAAAAAAAACACAAAGCAGCAGGCGACGAGCTAGATAGGAGCATGCACTAAATCATCTGTAAGAAATGGTCAGAGGAAGCTTGTCTACCTATTCTCCGCTGTAACTAAAGGCATTAACACCAGCCTCGAGATCAGACGAAGAATAACTCGCTGTTTCTTCGGGCTAAGAAAGCAATTGAGTGGAAAAGCCCTCTCTCGAGCAACTAAGGTAAAATTGAACAACACACTCATCATCCCAGTCCTGTTGTGTGTTGCAGATGCATGGACCTTGACAAAATCGGATGAAAGTGTCTTAGGCTGTTTTGGAGAGGAAAGTTCTTCGGGTAATCTTTTGCCCCGTGCGCATTGAAGGAGAATGGCGAAGAAGATACAACAGCGAACTTTACGGGTTGTTCCAGAAGGGTCAAGGTGCAGAGACTCAGATGGCGCGGGCATTTAGAGCGGATGGACACTAAGGCTCCAGCCCGGAAAGCCTTCGACACTATTCCCGAGGGAGGTAGGAGGAGAGGTAGACCGCGACTCAAGTGGCGCACTCAAGTGAAAGAGGACATCAATCGACTTGGAGTGAAAAACTGGAGACAGCTAGCTAGGGACCGAGCGGGCTGGCGGAGACTGTTGATTGAGGACCAAGTCCACAAAGGACTGTAGCGCCACCTTAAGTAAGTAAGTAAGTAAGTAAGTAACATTTTGTTAG
The DNA here is from genome assembly GCA_920937365.1 of Sphaerophoria rueppellii. Classification (NCBI taxonomy): domain Eukaryota; kingdom Metazoa; phylum Arthropoda; class Insecta; order Diptera; family Syrphidae; genus Sphaerophoria; species Sphaerophoria rueppellii. The sequence continues at coordinate 7,698,483 of CAKKXW010000005.1, forward strand.
CCTGGTCTTCATAAATTGAGATTTAAGATTTAAGTTTACGCCTTCACAGCTCTAACCAGAAAGGTGAAGGTCTGACAAACTGTGGCTAGATTTAATGGACAAAACTTTTACTGACGGAAATTCTGCAAAAGTGCAGAGATATTATCGTCATTTAAGTGGAACATATAGTCGGTAGATGATCTCAACAAACTAGGTGTTACTCCTACATACTCCTCCTCCTCTTTTCCTGATTCACTTTCTACAAAAAGCAACAAAAAATTCGAAAACGAATTTCCACAAAAAGTAACAGAATAAATTTGCGAAATAGTTTGATGTGGTTGTGCACCACAATTCCATCAAATCCCTTTCGTCCTCTTACTTAACCCCATTCCTTATGTGTATTTTACAAGGATCCAAAATGGAGCCAATTAAGCTTGGACTGATGGATTACATGATTTTCTCTTAATGCGCTTTGGAGACTTCAGTTGGGAGGAAGAAGAGTTATTCCCTTTGTGCGAATGTTCAGTTCATGCAGAAATATGTGTAGAGAGGATTATAAATTGCTTCACACAAGTGATGGAGAATTTAACATGCACTACTTGCTTCACGTCCAAGCCCATGACGCCAACGACGACCGACGCCGACGACGACGGAAACGAATGAAAGCAATGTAAGAAATATGATGGAATACCCTCAGCAACATCGTCGTCGTCTGTAGGTTGTCATTTCGTCAGCCGTATGTGACAGTGGCGTTGGCACCATTTATTTAGTCCTTGAATTTGTCGTCTACGTCATAGTCACCAGATGTGTTAAGTGAACGAAGCGCAACAAGATTCCAGAAATCTAATCTGGAACAAGAGAGGGAGAGAGCGACAGTGTGTGTGTTCGCTGCCATAGGGGGGGTGTTGGTTTTAATAAGATTAAATTGATTGATGGACTTGAGTATATCTGAAGCGTTCCATAAAGTGATTCACACAAGTAGATGCTTTAAGTGCTGTTGGAAAAGTTTAAATTTTGTTGAGATATAAACTTTTTAGTGTAGTTATTATCTGTAGACACTTTTGTGGAGCCACTAGAGCACTAGAAATAACATTTGTCATTAGAAATGAAAAAAAAAAAACGAATGCATCTACAAGGAATCATCTTTATCCTTGTTTTTAAGTTCTCCGTTCATGGAATTTAATTTAAAATGGGATAACTCCCATGGAACTAAAAACAAAAAAAAAACTGCATTTATTTGTTTCCTACTTTCTTTCATTCTCTACTTAAAATGGTCCGTCGCCACAACTTTTCGTTGGTACTTAAATAAAGAGCGGAAAATTAAAATGCAGCTAAAAGGAAAAGAATTCAACGAAATAACAGAAACATAATTTTTTCCAACGAACTTTAGTTCAAAGTCCTGCTCATAATATTCAGAAGTTTTTGCAGCAATCCTGCAGACTGCCAATAACAATAATTCAAATTTGCCTTTTTTTTTAATGAAAAGCCGGAAGTTGGAAACAAAGAGCTAGAAAATAGAAAAATGCAATTCTATATAGAGTTCATCTGGTTTTTGTTTTTGAATCTCTTGAGTTCATTGGAAGATAACAAAATGATATTTTGCGGTAGGTCACTGTTCCATCAAGCAAAATTAGCCGACGAAATGGTTTATGTTTCATCTTGAGCTGGTTTTTTGTCGATTTTATTCAAATTTACTTAATTTACTTTTTGTGTTAGGGAATCTATGAAGAAAACTGCATACGACTGGGTCGCTCGTACTTGCGTAAATATGAAATTAATTTTCGAAATAAAAGTGCTCATAAATAGAAACAAGTATTTTTGAGAATCATGCTTTACTCAGTTTCCCAACTCGGTTTTCGAGCTCGTTTAAACAACGCAGACAGCCCCAGATATCGATCCAGAAAACACTGTTTTTAATCCGTCAAAATCTTAGCCATCCGCTGATGAAATTCGACAGTAAATGACTCAATAGAGAGATAAGACACGAATCTAGGTCGCCAGAGGGATATTTCGTTCTAAGTGTTACCGGGTTGCCCCAGAAATCGATCCAGAAAACACAGTTTTCAATCCGTCAAAATCTTAGCCATTTGCTGATGAAATTCGACAGTTAATGACTCAATAGAGAGATAAGACACGAATCTAGGTCGCCAGAGGGATATTTCGTTCTAAGTGATACCGGGTTGCCCCTGAAATCGATCCAGAAAACACTGTTTTTAATCCGTCAAAATCTTAGCCATCCGCTCATGAAATTCGACAGTAAATGACTCAATAGAGAGATAAGACACGAATCTAGGTCGCCAGAGGGATATTTCGTTCTAAGTGTTACCGGGTTGCCCCAGAAATCGATCCAGAAAACACTGTTTTTAATCCGTCAAGAACTAAGCCATCCGCTGATGAAATTCGACAGTTAATGACTCAATAGAGAGATAAGACACGAATCTAGGTCGCCAGAGGGATATTTCGTTCTAAGTGTTATTGGGTTGCCCCAGAAATCGATCCAGAAAACACTGTTTTAATTTCGTCAAAATCTTAGCCATCCGCTCATGAAATTCGACAGTAAATGACTCAATAGAGAGATAAGACACGAATCTAGGTCGTCAGAGGGATTTTTCGTTCTAAGTCTTTACGGGTTGCCCCAGAAATCGATCCAGGAACAGGACCAGGAAGTTTTTGAATCTCAAATTCAGAAGGAGGACACAGATGGAAAAGACCAAGACACAGCAACAAGAACAGAGGAACCCAGAAGAATTAGCTAGAAGGTGTTTGACTGTTTCCCTTTCCTCCTCGTCCATGCAGCTTCTACAGAAGTTGTTTGCGTTGACCCCTAGCCTCAAAGCATGTCTACCTATGAAGCAGTGTCCTGTTATAACTCCAATTGTAGAGATTATATTTTGTGTGCTCAGGGAAATCAAGCCTTTTGACCGTTTCAGGTCTATGCTTGGCCATATTTGTTTATTTGCTAAGCAGGTAGTGCCTTGTGACCATCTAGCATTTGTTGATTCTAGAGCATATTGTTTGGGAAGATGTTTGCATGCAGCAAGTGGTGTTCCTCTGTTATGTCTTTGTCTAACGGTAGTCAGAAGTGTTCTGTTTTTGGTGAGCTTATCGGCTTTGCAATTTCCCGGGATGGCTCTATGGCCCGGCACCCAAATGTTAAACTGCTTCGTCATCTCATTCAGAGATGATCGACAGTCGTGGACTATTTGAGAGTTTGTGGAGACAGACGCGAGAGATTTGAGAGCGGCTTGGCTGTCGAGAAGATTCGTATATCCTTGCAAGACATAACGTTTTCTTTGAGCCAGGATAGTGCCTCTTTAATCGCCATTACTTCTGCCTGGAACCCACTACATTTGATTGGGAAGTCTATATGATAGACTGAGATTCAGTTGTTTCGAATAGAACTCCGTAATCGGTTTTGAACCGTCTGTAAAGAAGTGTACCGTAATGTCTTCCAGAGGTCTCTCTTCTTATCAAGAAGATCTTGAAGGGATTGAAACTTGGAAGCTATTATCGAAAACCACTTTTGGGGTGGATAGATCTGAAGTTGTCTAAAATAGTAGTATGTCTAGTGTTGTTACTGATCCGTTAAGAGGTGATTCTTAGCCTTACACATGGGCTAGCTGCCACCATTTTGGAGTAGATGTCAAGAGGCACTTCCAAGGCTGCTGTTGGTGTTGAGCAAAGTGCTAATGTGATGTACATACCTGCTGACCGCTGGGCTTTGATAAGTTTATTTAGATTTACCCTCTTGTCCAGTGCGGTTCACCATACGATAACTCCTTAAATGAGTATCGGTCTGATAACCGAAGTGTATGGCCCGTGGGTTATTTTTAGGGAGAAGCTCCATTTTGAGCCAATGGCTTTTTTACAAGTAAAAAGCGCTGCAGTAGCGTCTTTCACTGTTTCATCAATATTTGCCTTCCAATTTAGTTTGTTGTCTAAAATGAGGATTAAATATTTGGCTTGATCGGAAATATGAGTTCCTGGCACTACATTTTCTCTAAGCCTTGCCTTGAGAAGTAAATATAAATTTAAGAATTATTACTTCCATCTAGAGTGAGTATAAATTGAATAAGAATAAAATTCAACTTAATGAGTGAGGTTGTTAAAAATATCTGTCTTAATGTACATCAATAAAGTTTTTTCAATCCACTGTCTGATGTTTATTGTTACTATTAATGGAAAATAGAAACAAAAGAGTCTCGAAAAGTTATTGATTTCGTTTGTTGACAGAACATCATCCCCGCACCTTATCTTGTGTTCTATACAAGAACAATATTGAACTCTTTCATTTTATTTATTATGTAACATGTGTTCCTCCATCTACTACATTATCTTTATCACCATCAATAACATTGACATTCATTCCAGTCAATAAAAACAAATATTGAAACAGGTGTATCGATTTTGCTCAAAAGGTAAGGTTAAGAGAGCGTAGGTACACAAAAATATGTTCTTTTGCCAGAAGGTAGAAAATATAATAAATTCCTTGGGATAACACACAGTAAACTCTTCTTTTGTTTCATGTTTTAAGCTCTTGTGTTTTACAATGTGATTGAATTGCTACAAGAGAGCTTAAATGTTTTCGATTTGTTGTGGATGTTTGGATAGAAATGTCGGTAGCTGGAAAATGTTGTTATCCTTGGATAAGATAATAAAGTAATGTCCAATGATTCAAAGGACTCAATTGTTCTTTTACGTAATCTTCAAGAAAGGGGACTTATGAGCTTTATCGACTGTCTGTGTCTGTTATCCTGAAAGTATTAGCTATGTTATTGTTGCAGAACATCAAAATTGTATGTCAAAGTTGACTTTATTTTGAGTCTTTTTGTTTCTATTTTCGAGATTTTTCTCCTAATGGACGCCTCACTTATTTGTCTGGTTTTAGGTATAGATTAACTAAGACTCAGTGTAGTCGCTTTTAAGTAATTTATGTTTTACGATATTGAATAATGTATCCAAAACCAAACGTAATCGTTATTCAATTCAACAGGTTAGGCGGAAACAAAATGACAAACACACAAAAAGACTCCATTTACTTTTACGATGGATAACCAACCCACCGGATGCTTGAGCATAAAGTTAAACCCTTTAAAGGAGACCTACGACTACGATCCACCAACGCATCACCATTACCATAATCCTTTATTTCCATTTTATCTTTTTCACCTTCTTTTTGTTTCGAACTGAGATGAAGTGAATTTAATTTCCAATGTCTGCTGCGTGAAGGTTTTTATTTCTGTAAAATGGCTTCTGTTTTTGATGTGTTTTTTTTAATCATTGTTTATGTTTTGTATTTTGTTTATGTTCTCTTTGAACTTGGTTATTTGTCTGAAAATGTTAGAGACAGGTGTTTTGGATTTGTTGTTTTCGTTGAAGTGTGTTCATTCAAAATACATTTTCTTAATAGTCTAAGAGCCGCTGAAGACCGACCTACACCCATCTGTTAACTGGCTGAAACTTTTTCTTATGAAATTTAGTTTGAAAACATATATGAATATGATAGCTTGCCTAACGAAAAGTGTGCCAGGCTATATTAAATTTGACTTTATATTTTAATCAATTACTAACTCCTCCTTCACCCATATGTTAAAATAAAACGTTGTGCCACATAGCCATATGTGTAAGTGGGCTTGAGACAAGAAAAAAATTGTATGGGAGAGGGGGGCCTATTCCCCCCGTTTAGCCAGGAGGGGCAGTTTTCTGAAAAATTGGCTTATTTTTAAAAAAAATATTAAAAATCAACGGCTTCATCTACAACAACGTGTTATACCTTTCTGCAAAGCCAAAAACATAGGCTTTCATTTTGTATTTAAATTTAATTGTTTTAAATAATAGTTTTAGAAAAATTAATTTTCAAACTTAAAATTTTGAAAAAAAAAAATTTCTTAAATTTCGAACTAAATTTTTCAAAATTTTATGTTATTAAGTACTAATTTTTAGTCGAACACAGTAAACCGGATTGAAAAATACCTTGCCATTGTCGAGATATAAAGAAAAAAACAAAATCACTTTTTGCTTTTAAAAAAAACTTTTTTATTTTAACGTTACTGTTTTTTATATTCAAAATTATTGACAGTATTGAATGTTGAATGCAAAATAAGTACTTAATCACATGAAATTTTGAAAAAAATTAACTAAAAATTTAACAATTTTTTTTTTTTTGCAAAATTTTGAGTTTGAAAATTATTTTTTCTAAAACTATTATTTAAAACAAATAAATTTAAATACAAAATGAAAGCCTATGTTTTTGGCTTTGCAGAAAGGTATAACACGTTGTTGTAGATGAAGCCGTTGAATTTTAATATTTTTTAGAAAAAAATTAGCCAATTTTTCAGAAAACTGCCCCTCCTGGCTAAACGGGGGGAATAGGCCCCCCTCTCCCATACAATTTTTTTCTTGTCTCGAGCCCACTTACACATATGGCTATGTGGCACAAAGTTTTATTTTAATGTATGGGTGAAGGAGGAGTTAGTAATTGATTAAAATAAAGTTAAATTTAATATAGCCTGGCACACTTTTCGTTAGGCAAGCTATCATATTCATATATGTTTTCAAACTAAATTTCATAAGAAAAAGTTTCAGCCGGTTAACAGTTGGGTGAAGGTCGCCCTTCAGCGGCTCTCCTACTATAAAATGTTTTGTTTATTTTATAATTCACTTGCCGAACTTTATTAGTTGTACAACGACATGGACCTAGCCAGACGGGCCATTAAATCTGCTTTTCAACTTTGATGTTCGGAATCGGATCCTGAAAAAGGGAGATCCTCTAAACTGCGCCAACTACAGAGGAATCAGTCTACTTAACATCGCCTGCAAGATCCTCTCTGCCGTAATATGTGAACGTCTGAAGCCTTTCGTCAACAATCTGATTGGTCCTTATCAATGTGGCTTCAGGTCAGGAAAGTCAACCATCGACCAAATTTTCACGTTGCGGCAGATCCTGGAAAAGACCTATGAACTCCAAATCGATACCCACCACCTTTTCATCGATTTTAAGGCCGCGTATGACAGCATCTACAGAGAACGAACTGTATCAAAGCTATGTCTAGTTTTGGCGTCCCTGCCAAGCTCGTTCGCTTGTGCAAAATGACGATGGAGAACTCACGCTGCTCCATCAAGGTTGGCAACGAGCTTACGGAATCTTTCGACGTCAAAAAAGGATTCAGACAAGGCGATGCACTGTCGTGCGATTTCTTTAACATCGTTCTTGAGAAGATAGTGCAGAACCCCACCGTCAACACCAGAGGCACTATCTTCCAAAAATCTGTTCAACTTCTCGCGTACGCCGATGATATTGATATAATGGGAAGAACACAGCGTGATGTCAATGGCGCCTTTGTGAGAATCGAGACAGAAATGGGTTTAGCGTAAATGGGAAAATGAGTATATGCTTTCTTCGAGGAAGGACACCCAATACCGGACAGAACGTCACAATAGACGCATACAACTTCGAGGTAGTAAAACGGACAATAACACCAGCGCCGAGATCAGACGAAGAATAACTCTTGCTAATCGCTGTTTCTTTGGGCTAAGAATGAAATTGAGTAGAAAAGCCCTCTCTAGTGCATCTTAGGTAAAACTGTACAACACCCTCATCATCCCAGTCCTGCTTCGGGTCATCTTTGGCCCCGTGTGCATTGAAGGGGAATGGCGAAGAAGATACAACAGCGAACTTTACGGGTTGTATAACGACATGGACCTAGCCAGAAGGGTCAAGGTCCAGAGACTCAGATGGCTCGGTCATTTAGAGCGGATGGACACCAATGCTCCGGACCGGAAAGCCTTCGACACTATTCCCGAGGGAGGAGGACCGTAGGTGGCACACTAGTGGACCTCAACTGAGTGAAAACTGGAGACAGCTAGCTAGGACGAGCTGGTGGCGGACTGTGATGGCCCAAGTCCACAACGGACTGTAGCGCTGCCTTAAGTAAGTAAGAAAGTCATCAAATCCACACTCAATAGTTGGTTTATGCAGATGACATTTAAATCATCTTTGGAAGGAACCGGCAAGCTGTACAAATCTCCAGTCGAGCAGGCAATGGAAGGCGGCCAAAATCGGGTTATGGGAAATGGTTGTGTTCAGCATCAGCGCCACCTTTCAGAACGGAGTTGATTTCAATTCACTTCAATAAATGAAAATTTGTAAAACTTAGAACCAAATTCGTCATATCTGTTAACGTAAAGACCCAAGTTTTTATTGAAATTATCTCCCGGTTGGTAATTAACTTGTCTCATGTAAATGCGATTTTTTTCTTATCTAAACTGTTTTATAGCAGAACTTAAATAATCTAGTTGGGAGAAAACCACCAATAATAAACTTTGGTGAATAAATAGAGTCTGGTCAAAGTAAATTACACCTAATCAATGTTATTGATTCAATTTCATCGCTGATCTAAATAATGGGCCATCAGACAGTGAGGTTTAGGTCATGTTCGTGTGATGGTGACAATGTCGAACGTTCCATAATAATGTGACGTATGTTTGTTCATTAACTTTTATGGGGGTCGGTTAAGTTCACAGTTGTGTGTCATTAGTCAATTAAGGGTCAAATATTTATAGTTGTCTGGACTGTTGCGGATTATTGATTTAGAGTGCATCAATTTCGGTTGTTTCAGGAGTCTGGAGGATGAGCTTTTCAGAGGGAGGTTGATTTTTTGAATGACTTACGTTCCTATGAGTCACCACAGACCTGAAATTGCATCCCAATCCCAACATTCTATTGTCCGTAAGTTATTTGAATTTTGTCTCTATTCATCCTCATTCGAATGTACATGTAAGTCCTTTTGTTGCATGATTATGAATGAGCCATTTTGATTGCAGATAAAAGAAGAGTATGTAGAGACTTAATGTTCCTAAGGAGGCTCAAAACCAGTAAGTCATTAAGATATGACCGTAATCACGCTTTTAAGTTTGTTTCTCACCTACTCTTCGGCACCAAAAGTGGATAGAACCAAGTTGGTTGGTGGACCATTTCGCTTTCGTAACTTATTTTTTTGCTTTGACAATTTCTGGAAATTTATTTTTCTCCCAGTTTATGGATTAGCGAACAAACTATGTAGGTAGATAACATTTTGGCAACAACCATACAAAATTTATCGTGAATTTCTCATAGAGTTTCAATTGGAATAAAATGTATTCACGGGTACGTCTACGTATCTAGTTAACGCACGTGATTAGAATTCGAATTACCTGCTGCAAAAACAAAACGAATAAGAAGGCGCTAGAACGATAAGAAGGGTGAGTTTTTGTTGGGCGCCACTGAAGGCATGGAATAAAGGTGCAGAAGAAGTGTTTTATTACTTGGAAGTTTGAGGATGGTACGCTCACCAATAAATGTAGAAAGATAACTGGCAATATTTGAGGATATAAATTTTTGATAACGTTTAATGTAATGGCGGGTACTTATGAGTGTTTATGTGATGTTCAAAATTAAAATGAACAAACGATTTACTAATTTTTGATGGAGGGAGATTAGTATTTCAATGAGCCTTGAAAGTCAGTCTATGTATGACTTTGCATTTACAATTTCAATGATGTTGTTATATTCAATGTCGTTTCCTTATTTTCGAAGAAAATTTTGTCCGGAAGCAGATTGAATATCGTGGAGTTTGAATGAGAATACATTTTTGTATGTGTTCTTATGTACATAGAACAGATATACATTTTTTGGATCCTTGAAAAGATGTCCGAAACTCATGTCTCTCTCTGCACCCTAACCGACAATATGACTCTTTACCAACCATACTTGAGGGCACGAATGATGAGAGTCAGCATGAACAACCGCCTGCAACAATGTGTAATACTACTACGACGTTATGACTGGAATGTCAAGGTCACTCAAAGACTGGATAAGGTACGTGATGAGTGCCTTTTACACTAAGCAATTTCCTTGCAAGATTTCTGCCATATAGAGGTTCTGCATTTTCATAACTTTTTGAAATGTTCGTTGCAAAAATTTGTAAGAAAACTTTTAGGGATCATCTAATACACGAACGAAAATAATCATTTTAATCTATTGCTCTTGCAAACTTTGCTCCAAAACTTTGTAAGTCTTGTGACTTCTTCTTATGCCACATTAAATAAAATTAAGTCGTTTAACTGCATACCCACAAACTCACAACGAACCGCCAGTGAGCAACGATTACGGCTTCAATGCAATATAAATGAAACGAACGTGAATTTTCACTGAAAACTTAAGATTCTTACACAAGCAAATTGTAGGGACAAGGGTTTATTTCTCTTTAAATTGTAGTGTTCCAAAAATGAGCAAACTTCCGGTATGTTGTGTAAGCTTCTCCTTCATAGCTTAACGTTCGTCGCGTCACTCTGACATTTTCAATAAAATCGGATATGCAGCCCAACAGGTAACATAATATTATAAGCACAAGAATTTGTTAAAGAACTAATGGTAACAACCAAACCACAGGTGCAAGATCCAGCTATAGAATTATCTATTGTTCTTTAGAGTTTAGGAATTTCTCTTTGATCGAACATCATTAGAAAAGAGAAAAAGATGTTTGATATTGGACAAGTACAATGAGAGGAAGGGACAGAAATTGATAATACATTCGCAGAATAATGTCTGCTACAAAGCAGACATTACCGCTATCCAGGAAATGCGATGGGATGGACCGGGCATAAGGAGGATGAGAAACTACGACATCTACTATGGTGATTGTTACCGAGAGCAACAACAGCGACTCTTTGGATGCGGATTCGTCGTGGGAAGCAGACTCAGGCAAAAAGTCTTGAGCTTCAAATGCGTGAGCGAAAACGCATCACGACAATTCGAATGAAGGCTTAATTCGGCAACATTAGCATAATATGCGCGGATGCCCCCACAGAAGAGAAAAAGGACGACAACAAAGACGAGTTCTTTGAGCTCCTTGACATATTATATGAGCAATATCCTAGGTATGACATTAAAATTGTACTCGGTGGTTTTAACGCAAAGCTAGGAAAAGAAGACATCTTTGGTGGAACAGTCGGAAAGCACAGGCTGCACGACACCACTTCCGATAACGGATTCAGGCTGATCGATTTTGCTGCGGGGCGAAATGTTGTGGTAGCAAGCACCTGGTTCCCTCATCTCAACATCCATAAAGGTACATGGAGATCTCCTGATCAATCAACCGTCAACCAGATTGATCACATTGCGATCAGCATTTTAGATGTTCAAACTTTCCGAGGAGCTGACATCGACTCGTCGTAGCCAAGGTAGTGCTACGAATATCCCGACAACGACTAAAACAAGGAAATGCTGCAAAAAATTCGACGTCGGACGGCTACAATCGCAAGAGATCGCCAGATCCTTCTCTGATCGAGTGTCAAGTAACCTTTTAAGGAGTCCTATGCCGAGATGCCGCCTCTAATGTGCTGGGTTTCACACAGCCACCAAAACGAAACCCCTGATTGATGAAGAATGCAGGCAGGCCCATGCAGCCAAGCAGGAGGCATACAAAATGGCACTGCATATAAAGACAAGAGCTGCTCATGAGCTCCACGAGCAAAAGAGGAGAGAGGAACGCTGGCTTCTCAGGAGAAAAAAGAGAGAGCATGGAAAGCGTCAGATCGAGGATGTTGAGAGAGCCAACAGCAGAAATGAAGTTCGGAGGTTTTATCGAAAGGTTAAACAGCTGGCTCAAGCTCATCGAGCAAGAACCGATGCCTGCAGAGATAAACAATTGAACATTACAGTATAATAGCAGTCAATACTGGGGATTTGGAAAGACCACTTCTGTAGACAGCATAACGGCAACGACGAACAAAACACCGCCGTCAAACAGGAGCCTTTCATCGGACACAATAGGCCAGTTCCACCTAACAACATCTCACTGAGATCTCAATGTCACTTTGACTGAGGCAAAATCATTTGGTGGAACAAAATTCTCAGTTCTCATTGAGATAAAATGGTTAACTTACAAATTGTTGTTGTGCATATGTCAGTCACGTCAAAATAGCTCAGTGAGAAATCGAATCCAAAAAAAATCTCCATTCTTAGCTGAGATTTTTTGTTCCATCTAAAAAATCTCTGAGATCTCTGAGATCTCAGTGAGATGTTGTTAGGTGGAACTGGCCTAATGATAGCCAACAATTCCGTAAACCCGACCTAGAAGAAGTGAAATCCGCAATATCACGGCTGAGGTCCAGCAAAGCCGCTGGAGCAGATAGTCTAGTTCAAAGCAGCAAGCCACGAGCTAGACCGGAGCATGCACCAAATCATCTGTAATCTTCAGAGGAATGGGAAGAACACAGCTTGATGTCAATGGCGCTTTTGTGAGAATTGAAACAGAAGCGGCAAAAATGGATTAAGCGGTATATACGAAGTATATGCTGTCTTCGAAGAAGGACACCTTACACCGTACGGCTCGGACAGAACGTCACAATAGACGCATACAACTTCGAAGTAGTAGAGGAGTTTGTGTACCTAGGCTCCGCCATTAACACGGGCAATAATATAGGCGTCGATATCAGACGAAGAATAACTCTTGCTAATCGCTGTTTCTTTGGGATAAGAAAGCTATTGAGTTTGAAAAGCCCTCTCTCGAGCAACTAAGGTAAAAGTAAATTTGTACCACGCCCTCATCATAGGAGACCTGTTGTATGGTGCAGAAGCATGGACCTTGACAAAATCGGATGAAAGTGCCTGTTTCGAGAGGAAAGTTCTTCGGGTCATCTTTTGTCCCCGTGTGCATTGAAGAGGAATGGCGAACAAGATACAACAGCGAACCTTATGGGTTGTACAACGACACGGACCTAGCTAGAAGAGTCAAGGTCCAGAGACTCAGATGGCTTGGTCATTTAGAGCGGATGGACATCAACGCTCCGGCCCAGAAAGCCTTCGACACTTCAAGTTCAATGTTCATTTCAAACTCGTCGCGCGACAAAGTTGAAAAAAGTTCAACTTTATCGCACTAATCCATTCAAATTTCTGATGTAATTTTCGTTGTCGGGCGGCGGACAATGCATTTTGTTCAGCTCTTTTACAAGCGGAACTCAAAACACACCCTGGGCTTTGTTTTTGCCTAAGTTTTTATCATCATGTTTGGAAAGTTAAAAGAGTTACAGTCAAAACAAAAATAAAAAATGTGCACGACTGGGTCGTACGATCTTGCTCCTGCATGCTAAAACTAAATATTTATGATTACTTAAATTGTAAAAGGTAGTGTTAAAATAAGAGATATACTCTAAGCAATTCTGATTACACTCTTACTTACAGCTTACACTTAACTAAAAAAAAATATATATATATATATATACATAAATAATTAGAATTTATTAAAAAAATTAAAATTTGGAAATGTACCTCGTATATACATTTCATTCCAAAAATTTAAATGCCGAACAAATTCAAACCTTATTCTTGATTTATTGAATTTTTTTTTTGAAAATCGTCGGAGCCGTTTTTTTTTTTAAATTAATTTTTTATATATAAAATTTTTCAAAATTCTTAAAATTAATTTGGGTATGCAGTTTTCAAGACCATGTAAATATACATATTATACTCCAATTTGGATTTTTAAAATTGATCCGTTTTTGAGATACAGAATTTTGAAAAAAAAGTTAAAAATATTTTTTAAAAATCCAAAAAAAAATTTGAAATTTTTTTGAAAACAAAATATTATTTGAACAATATATACGTACTTTCGAAAAAAAACTTACGCTGATCGGACTTTCAGTTTTCGAGAAAATCTAATAACAAAAAAAACGGTTCTATGGGAGGTACCGTTTTGGAGCAATACAAAAATTTTTTTTTTACATAAAACACATGAATGTTTAAAAAAAATTAAACTCGAGGAAGTTTAAAAAAAATCGTTCGGGCCGTTTTTGTGAAAAAAAAATGTTTTGGTTTTTGGCCAAAAAAATCGTATGGTGGCTACCCTAAATTTTGATCTTAAAACAAAAATAAAAAAATTGGGATATGACTTTTTGCTCAAACCTCTAATTTTCAAATTTGAAGTCAATCGGACCAGTAGTTAAGGCTGTAGATGCCTGTAAACTTTCCGACAGACAGACAGACGGAATCGCCGGACCCACTTTTTTCGACTTCTCTATCATCGTAATGTCATATCTCATCCTCATCTCAAATTTTTTTTTTTTACGAATTCAATACTTGCCATATATTCTATATGTTGCAAGTAAAAATATGGGACATGCGTAGTACGTATGTGATTTGAATATGAAATATTTCTTTCGTCAACCCAAGAAACTAAACTGTCCTTATTATCTACCGCTTAAAATCCTTCACAATAAAATATTCAATTGTTTTTAATTATATCAATTTCAGCTTGGATGGGGATCCATGCACAAAACATACAATATACATCATCTGTCTCTGAATGCATTCAATTTCCACACTCTCCTACCGATGATTGTCGGCAATGCAGATTTATAATAAACCAACTGTCAACGTCAAAATTTCCAAAATGGCTTATTCGTGTTTTTCCGCATACTCGTTCTAAAACTCCGAATTTGATATCCATTTTCAAACAATAATTACCTAATAATTTTTATTAATAATTAAACCAATTCATAGAAAAAGTGTTCTTCTTCTAGTGAAAATAAAGTTTCCATAATATTTAATACGAAATCTACTCGAAATATCCACCCTTTTATCGCGCATACCTTTGCTGTCAAAATAATTGAGAAAAAGTGACATTTGTTTCTCCTTCGTCACTTTGCCATCGGTAAGTTTTGTTCTCAAGGAAAATCAAAATCGAAATTTAATTTGCCTTTCATGGATTAAAAACGCACGATTTGAATATTATTTAGTTATTTAAAATCAAATTAGACCTTTGTCTCTGTTGAAGTGTACAAATTCGTTCTTAGTTCATTGAACCGGATTTACTGGCGCTGACGATTTGTTGGGTAAGCAGATTTGTTGTTTTCTGTTCTCATCGTTTTTCGCGTTTTCTTACATTTTTTTCTTATTCTTATTGGTCTTGCAAATAAAGTTCGGAAGGGTTAGTTCGATATATTGATTTCCGAGGTGGTTTCCTAATTTTTGACTCTCTAGTGCATCTGCTTTATGCCCTCATGGAGTATGTGTAGGCGGCTGAATATTTTTTGGACTTTGGAACAGACAGCAAACATCTATGTTTATCGTCATTCCATGCGTCTTTGCAGCAAAAAAAAACTTGCTATCTTTGAGACCGTTATACACATTGGATTCGTGGTTCAATTCTTTTTCTGATGATGTGACCTTGGTTAAACAGTCGTTATCCAACGGCCTTCCTCTGGCTTTGACAAATCCTATTTTGTTCAAATTAGCCCCTAATTTGTCTCTTAAAATTGTCTTATCTTTAACCTCTCTAAACTATTGCCTTTGTTATTTTTATTTTGTTAAGCCCCAGACTTGGGTTTGAGGTTAAGTGAACTTGACATAAGAAAAGCGATTAGGAAGGTGACATCTCAAACTGTGCAATAAAAAAAATAAAGTAAAATTATTCGACAATATTGAGAACATAATGCATATTAATGTAGCCTCCTCGTGCCATTAAATAAGATTAATTTCATAGCAGGATGTTTTTCTGTCAGTCGAAACCCAGCTCACATTCGGTGGAAAACGTGAAGTCACAGAATCCTCTCAGCTTGATTCTTGCAGCTTCTTGAAACACCATCACATACCTTTGTCCAACCTTCTTATTGGATTCATGAACATTCAAGAATGACACCACCAAAATATTGCCGATTAGGGTGCTGTTGGCGGCATATCGTTTTCTTGAGCTGAAGTCTATCTTTAGCTTTTTGAGTGCTTTGTGAACAACTTTCGAAGTAGAACATAACAATGCTACGCGTTGGTGACTTGAATTTGCCAGATCCCAGCCATTGTATTTCGCTGAATTCTAAGATTCATTCCTTAAAATCTAGAATTGCCTCCCTAATTGCAAAAACCAAGTCTTCAACGAGCAATCGTTTGTTATCCGAGGCACTTGACTTTAGCTGCCAGCTTCACCTCAGTTACTTACTTACTTAAGGTGGCGCTCCAGTCCGTTGTGGACTTGGGCCTCAATCAACAGTCTCCGCTAGCCAGCTCGATCCCTAGCTAGGTGTCTCCAGTTTTGCACTCCAAGTTGATTGAGGTCCTCTTTCTGAGAAGCATGAGAAGCGCGCGATCGAGGAGATGAGGCATGCCCGATGAATGGAACCTCAGCATCGTAAGCCCGATCATCAAAAAAGGAGATCCCTTGAACTGCACCAACTACAGAGGTATAAGTCATCGCCTATAAGATCTTGTCTGCCGTGCTGTGTGAACGTTTGAAGCCCTTCGTCAACAACCTGGTAGGTCCTTATCAGTGTGGCTTCAGACCCGGAAAGTCCACCATCGATCAAATATTCACCCTACGGCAGATCTTGGAGAAGACCCAGGAACTTCAAATCGATACCCACCACCTTTTCATCGATTTCAAGGCCGCGTATGACAGCGTCCATAGAGACCAATTATATAGAGCAATGTCTTGTTTTGGCATCCCAGAAAAACTCGTCCGTGTATGTAAGATGACAATGGAAAATATACGCTGTTCCATCATGGTCGGAAAAAAACCTAACGGACTATTTGACGTCAAAAAAAGTTTTAGATAAGACGATGCGCTATCATGCGATTTCTTCAACATTATTGCTGAAAAGATTGTGCAAAGCTCCAATGTCAACACCAGAGACACAATCTTTCAAAAGTGCGTCCAGCTACCAGGATACGCAGACGACATTAACATAATTGGAAGAACACAGCGTGATGTCAGTGGAACGTTTGTGAGTCTTTAGACGGAGGCCAGGAAGATGGGTTTAGCGGTTTACGAGGGCAAGACCAAGTTAATGCTGTCAACAAGAAAGGACAACCAACATCGACGTCTTGGAGCAATCGTCAACATAGACAGATTTAACTTCGAGGTAGTTAAGGACGTTGTCTACCTAGGATCCGCTATCAACTCAGACAACAACACCAGCAATGAAATCAAACTAAGAATCACTCTTGCCAGTCGCTGCTTCTTTGGACTTAGAAGGCAATTGAGTAGTAAAGTCTCCTTCCGAGCAACTAAAGTGACACTCTACAAAACTCTCATCATCCCGGTCCTCATGTATGGTGCAGAGACATGGACTATGACAACATCTGATGAATTTTGGTCCTGTCTGCATTTATGGAGAATGGAGACGAAGATTCAACCAAGAACTGTACGAGCTGTACAGCGACACTGACCTAGCCAGAAAAGTTAAGGTCCAACGATTTAGATGCTAGGGTCATGTTGAGCGGATGGAAAATAATGCTCCGGCTCGTAGAGTCTCCGAATCCAACCTTGAAAGATGTCGCAGAAGAGGAAGACCGCGACTCAGGTAGAGCACACAGGTGGTAGACGACCTGAACCAACTTGGCGTGCGAAACTGGAGACAGCTAGCCAGGGACCGAGCTGGCTGGAGAAGTTTGTTGGATGAGGCCCTGGTCCGACTTGGACTGTAGCGCCACCATAAGTAAGAAAGTAATCAGTCTATGTCATATTTATCCGATTTTTTCAAGGTCCATGCGTCTGCACCATACAGCAGGACTGGGATGATGAGGGTGTTGTCTACTGATCCTATGCTAATGAAATCAACTTCATTTTTAGCATCAATCGAGTAATAATTATTTACGCTCCGTGTTTTCTTATTTATTATAAAAAAACATTCTTCAATTGTTAACTATTGACCAATATGTCCTCATTCAAAAGTCTTAACCCAAAGGCCAGCAATTACAATTATGGCTCCTAATATTTCACAGTCGCTATAAAACTTATTTTTGCTAAGGTTTTCAACCCTATTTCCGTTTCCCTAACCCCAACACAACCCCAATCCATTGTGCCAACAACAAAATTCCATTTTCTGTGCACATTCCCATCAGACAGACGAATTAAAAACATTTTTCCTGTTTTTCCATCTCCAAAGTGAGTTGATTCACAAATAATTGGGTCAGTTTGGGTGACGTTCAGAGAAATTCTTTTCACATATCATCAATATCCACATCCAATTGAATTCATTCAGCCATATCGATGGAATTCAACACACTATATTGATTGGATTGACATTTATGAGTGGATTGGGATTTCAAATGGAATGTTTGAGTTTCAGGCATAAAGCTTACCTCAGCATAAGTCACCATTGACAGAGTCAGAACAGAGATAAGAGGTAAACGACAAGGAATTTGTGTTTAATAAGAAAAATCGATTCAAGCTGTTTCTCCTAATTGTTTATCCAGTCAGGAAATAAAATAATCCACCCAAATGCTGATGCTGGCTGGGTTTTTATTTGCTTAAATGGAGAATTGTGCTTCGTTACAACTTTCTTTTTTATTGATTTGAGTTCTGTTGTGATTTTGTCACACTTGATATTCAATATTTATTGTTTGCAGCAAACACTTCTTAGTATGTATTAAGAAAACAAGATGAATCGCAATTTTATCATAAAAGGAACTAAGTTGGATTGAGGAGGACGCTGATAAGTGTTGTTAGCGTCATCGTTATTATCGTTATCCTATTTCTGATTTTTTCCTCATTAAGTTTAAGTCGAAAACACTGAAGTGAAGTAACCTCTAAAGGAGTCCAACGTCAAGTATCGAAGACCAGTGGCAACATTGCCAGAAAGTAGTTAGAGATGCCGCCTCTAATGTGCTGGGTTTCACACAGCCACCAAAACGAAACCCCTGGTTTGACGAAGAATGCAGGTAGGTTCATGCAGCCAAGTAGGAGGCATACAAAGCGGCGCTGCAGAGAACGACAAGAACTGCTCTTGAGCTCTACGAGAGAAAGAGGAGGGAGGAACGCCGGCTACTCAGGAGAAAAAGGAGAGAGCATAAGAAGCGTCAGATCGATTATGTTGAGAGGGCCAACAGCAGGAATGAAGTTCGGAGGTTTTATCGAAAGGTTAAACAGCTGGCTCAAGGTCATCGAGCAAGAACCGATGCCTGCAGAGATAAACAAGGGAACATCAGAGTAGAATCGCAGTCAATGCTGGGGATTTGGAAAGACCACTTCTGTAGACTGTATAACGGTGACGACGAACAAAACACCGCCGTCAGACAGGGGCCTTTCATCGGATACGATGATAGCCAATTCCGTGAACACGACCTAGAAGAAGTGAAAACCGCAATATCACGGCTGAAATCCAACAAAGCCGCTGGAGCAGATGGACCAGCTGCTGAGTTGTTCAAAGCACAAGCTAGAAAGAAGCATGCACCAAGTCATCAAGATATGATCAGAGGAATGCATGCCCCATGAATGGAACCTCAGCATTGTTTGCCCGATTCTGAAAAAGGGAGATACTCTAAACTGCGCCAACTACAGAGGAATCATCACCTACAAGATCCTCTCTGCCGTAATATGTGAACGTCTGAAGCCTTTCGTCAACAATCTGACTGGTCCTTATCAATATGGCTTCAGGCCAGGAAAGTCAACCATCGACCAAATTTTCACGTTGCGGCAGAACCTGGAAAAGACCGATACCCACCCCCTTTTCATCGATTTTAAGGCCGCGTATGACAGCATCTACAGAGACAAACTGTATAAAGCTATGTCTAGTTTTGCCATTCCTGCCATCTCGACTGGAACTGGACGATCTAGCATAGGTATCTCAATGGCAAACATGAGAAAATTAATTGATAGCACAGGCTAGTTTATACAGATGGATCCAAGACAAATGCTGGAGTTGGTAGTGGTATGTACTCAGAAATGCTTAATCTAAGCCTCTCATTCCGCCGCTCTAATCATTGTAGTCTCTTCCAAGCTGAAATTTTAGCGATCAAAGAGTTTCTCTCCTAGCTAAGGGAAAACGTGATATCAACTTTTGATATCCGCATCTTCTCTGACAGTCAGGCTGCTATTAAATCTCTCGACGGTTTCTCAACCAACTCTCAAACGACCCTCGATTGTCGATCGTCTCTTATGGAGATGGCGCAGCAATTTAATATTCACCTCTGCTGGGTGCCGAGCCACAGAGACATCACGGGAAATTGTAGAGCCGATGAGCTCGCTAAAAAACCGTCACACCCATCTCACCTCAAAGGGAAAAGATGGGTATACCGATAGCTAAAAGGAAACTTTTGCTAAAAGAAACAGCCTTCATGATAACAAGGTCTAGGTGGTACAATTTACTTACGCGCGCAGCCACAAACCCCACATGGCTGTCACTTGACCTAAAGCGCTCTAAGGACTTGTTATCTCAAAGCTGATTTCATATTAGCTCCCTAATAGGTGTCCTAACGGGACACTGTCTTATAGACAGACACGCAATACGACTTGGTGTAGCCTCAAATGACTTCTGCAGGAGCTGTATGGACGAGGAAGAAGAGGAAACAATCTCTCATGTCCTGTGCACATGCCCTGCTCTTTCACTAAGACGTAAACATCATCTAGGAGAATACTTTTATGATCATTCCAGTGAACTAGCAAATAAGGATATCAAATATCTTCTTCGCTTTATAAAAAGTTCGAATGGCGGATTCTTTATCCGCAGCCACTTGAACCTAACCTAACCTAATAGGCTAGTTTGTTAGCGAACCGGTCTATGTTAACCTGGGGATCACAATAAGCCACCGTGTACCTCTCTAAACGAAGTTTTTCTCTAGAAAGTGACCCTTGAATAACTTATTCTACGTTTAAACCGAGCGTCTTCCTACACATTATCTTTTAGATAAAGGTTTGGTAATAATTCTTTCTACAAGAAATTTGATAATCAGGAGAAAAAATCATATTCCAATCTTAATTTCGGTAAACCAAAGGCAATGGACATAATTCTTCCTCACGGCACAAATAAGGAATTGAAAAAAAAAATCCTTTGAAAGACCTCGAACTTGCTATTATCAAAAGCACAAAGCTACAAAAAGAATGCCCGAAGTTGTAAACTTTCTTAGACTTTTTTTATGCTGTGTTGGGGTTGATTCCGGAATTTCGTACCTTCTTCTTTTGTTTATTTCACTTTTTGTCTCCTATTTAACGTTTCCTGATGAAACATAGAACCAAAGAACTATTACTTTTTCATCTAAAGTGTCACTGTTTCGAAAAGAAAAAAAGTGGTTCATTCTCTTTAAATTTTTCTTAGACCATTGTCATTGTCCTTGTTCGTTTCTCTCCTCCACCCTTTCTTTTTTTTTTAATTTTTTCTTGTCTGCTTCCTGTTTTGAAGAATTTCCTTCCAATAAAAAGCTAATGTTTGTTTTTTTTTTGGGTTTTCATTTCGTCCTCCTAGTCTTTTTGTTTTCTTTCACAAAAAAAGAAAAGAAAAAAAAGCACTTCCAACCCGCTGCACATGGACATTTTTCTTTAGGTGAGAAGAAAAGACAAACACAGTAAACCAAAGGGGATTGAGGAAGTCTTGGAAGCTGTAAATACATATTACACAGTTTTATTCATATAAAAACTATTGTTTGCTGAAATTGATCCTTTTGTGTTGCTATGGTTGCCAATTGAGATTTTCGAAAGCTTACAAAATCCTCCCCGCAAAAGTTCCATGTTTTTTTGAATATTCAAAGTAGATAGGTAGAAATGGCTGTCCTACTTACGCGTAGAACACAATTAGCGGTGAGTGCGCCGTTTTGATACCATACCTCATGAGATTCTAAATACCTTTAAAAATGGGTTATGGATGATGTAAAGGGTTTTCCATTAAGAGGTGTTATTTTGAATAGCCCGCTATTTCGTAGCTGTCACTTTTGAAGCTGTCATTTTTTGACATTTGAGAAGTAGAAACTACGCCATTAATTAAAATGGAACGATACACGCTTCAACAACGTGGGGTCATTGGACCTTACTTTTTCGAAAATGAGGCTGGAGCAACAGTAACGGTCAATGGATTGCACTATCGAGAGATGACTCATGATTTTTTATGGCCGGAATTGCATGGTATTGATCTGGACAACGCTTTACTTGCAACAAGACAGCGCTACGTGCCACATAAGCAATGAAATCATCGATCTTTTACGGGAAAAGTTTCCGGACCGTGTTATGGATAATTTCATGAAAAGGATATGGTCCTGTAAGCGTGGTCGTGTGGCGGCCGTTTGGCTGATGTTGTGTTCTATTATTAAAGGCATACATTCCTCTTTATAATTTAATAAACATCCGATCATTTATCTCAAAAAATGACATTTTTCTTTGAATATCAAAATAATAACACCTCTTATTGGAAAACCCTTTATGTTCCTACCCTGCAGCCTATTCTCTCATAATGCCATTTAGTGAGGGAGGGATAGGGGGGGGGGGCGAAAGCCACTTTGTGTTATTGAGGCATGAGATCAAATCTTTGATCTTGAATTCTGAGAGTTCCTCAATACCGTTGAAGAATTCGTTACCTAAGTAGAGTGCTCTTTATCTTTTCTAGCGAAGCCGGACAATGGCAGAGAAAGTGTGGGACAGTTTCTTTTTCTCCTGGTTCTCACAGCTACGGCAGAAAGAGTTATGTGGTATACCCAATTTTGCCGCATGCTCCCCTATAGGCCAATGCCCTGTGCAGGTAGCGCCAATCCTGGCTATGTCATGCCTGGTTCGGAAATTAAATTGATTGATGTTGGTTTGTTTTAGGCGGGCCAATTTTCCTAGATATAACGCAATTCGTTAAACTATTCCACCTATGACTTGCTTCTGATGTGTACTTGGTCAGGATATAGCCCTTCACAACTCCAAGAGGAATATATACTCTCACTGCCAGTGAGTTGTGAAGGGCTGATCCTTGCCTAGCTTGCTCATCTGCCTTCTTATTTCCCTCGTAGCCCCTATGGCCCGGTATCCAGATTAGAGTGACGCTCATATCAAGTTTCTTGAGGTCCTCTCTGCATTGCTAGACCAGTTTAGAGGATGATAAAGCTGAATCAATGGCTTTAATAGCTGCTTGACTGTCTATCGGACATCTTTAAGGGCTATACAAGCTTCCCTTATCGCTAGCAATTTTGCCTGGAATACACTATCAAAACCGGGAAATCTATAGGATTTTGAAATCTTAAGAGATTCACAGAAGACACCTGCACCAACACCGCATTCCATCTTCGAACCATCCGTGAAGATAGTTGTGTCGAAATCTTTCGTCACATCGCCTTCCTCAGAGTCGATTCTTGATGGGAACAAGACTCTAAACTTCTTTGAGGTGTTAAGGATAGGGATGCAGTAATCGGTGGTTGTTGATTGGATGTCTGATGGTATCAGGCTTGTTTGGTTGCAGTTCCCGTAGGATCTTGTTTTCCAGCAACTATAATATTCAGGGTAACTGTAAGAAGTGTTAGAAGTTTTCGAACGAATAGACATTCTGGTCTTGATGAAGAGAGCTTAACACCTCGTTTAATCGTGGAATGTTGTTTCTACTCGAACGACCATAAATGCTTCTTTCTTCCGTCTTCCATCAGATTGTTTCGCTGTTCACAGTTCGTCTTGAGTGTTTATTTATTCCAATCCAAAATATCACAAGAAAGTTCATTATCCCTTTTCCTTCCACGAAGCTTAAGTAAATTAACACTCGAAATCTTTAAATCTTCACACCCACAAAAGAATTATACTCATGTTGTAAATTTTACGAAAACAGAGAAAAAAGAGAACAAAAAAAAAACACCAAAAACACCGCAACCCTTAATCGTGACAAGAAGAAAAAAAAAAAGCAAAATAAATAAATCTTTCCTCCTTACAGCGAAAATTTCTCCGCAAATTGGGTCCAATTACATAGTAAAAGAAAAAAAATCTTCCTTCCTTCCTTTCTCACTTTGAGCACTATCCTTTTGTGTTCGAGTGTTCCTCTGGAATTTTATTTCTCTTTTCCGTGGGAAAAAAATTTATATTTGTGTATAAATCGCGATCTCGTTAATTTTCATCTTTGGGACGTACATGCTTGCACTTGAGATGCTTTAAATTCCCCAAAGTGGAGGAGTTTTATTCATTTACATCTTTTACGCTTTCTGTCTTTCCTTCATGGTTTAACGTGTCAGGGGGTCATTCTACGATGAATGGCTAATACTGGTACATCAACTATTGCTAGAACAAGTTGCTATAAAGACAACCAACATCAAGTGGAACAACATAACCACCTGCCAGGCAACGAAAAACATTTGGGCTTACCTAGATTTAAAGCGACCTGATTGCATTTACTTACTTAAGGTGGCGCTACAAGCCATTGTGGACTTGGGCCTCAATCAACAGTCTCCGCCAGACGCATCGGTCCCTAGCTAACTGGATTTTGCACTCCTTGTTGATTGACGTCCTCTTCCACTTGAGTGCGCCACCTGAGTCGCGGTCTTCCTCTCCTTCTACGTCCCTCGGGAATAGAGTCGAAGGCTTTCCGGGCCAGAGAATTGGTATCCATCCGCTCTAAATGACAGAGCCATCTGAGTCTCTGGACCTTGACCCTGCTGGCTAGGTTCATTACGTTGTACAACCCGTAAAGTTCGCTATTCTACAAATTCTCACAAAGGCGCCATTGACATCACGCTGTGTTCTTCCCATTATATCAATATCATCGGCGTACGCGAGAAGTTGAACAGATTTTTGGAAGATAGTGCCTCTGGTGTTGACGGAAGAGTTCTGTACTATCTTCTCAAGAACGATGTTAAAGAAATCGCACAACAGTGCATGGCCTTGTCTGATTCCTTTTTTGACGTCAAAAGATTGCGTAAGCTCGTTGCCAACCTTGATGGAGCATCGTGAGTTCTCCATCGTCATTTTGCACGAGCGAACGAGCTTGGCAGGGATGCCACAACTAGACATAGATGCTGTCATACGCGGCTTTAAAATCGATGAAAAGGTGGTGGGTATGGATTTGGAGTTCATAGGTCTTTTCCAGGATCTGCCGCAAAGTGAAAATTTGGTGGATGGTTGACTTTCCCGGTCTGAAGCCACATTGATAAGGATCATTCAGATTGTTGACAGAAGGCTTCAAACGTTCAAATATTAATCGGCGATGCATTCTTCCGACCATATCTTACAGATGATTTGGTGCATCGTGCAAGCTCCTAACTAGGTTGTCGTATGCTGCTTTGAACAGCCCGGTAGCTAGACCATCTGCTCCAGCGGCTTTGTTAGATTACAGCCGTTCTTACCTCTTTGAGGTCGGGTGTACGGAATTGTTGGCTTTCATCGTGTCCAATGAATGGCTCTTGCGGGATTCTGTTCGTCGTCGCCGTTATACAGTCTATAGAAGTGGTCTTTCCAAATCCCCAGCATCGACTGCAATTCTACTATTATGTATTCTTGTTTATCTCTGCAGGCATCAGTTCTTGCTCAATGAACTTTAGCCAGCTGTACTTTCCGATGAAACCTCCGAACTTCATTCCTACTATTGACTCTCTCAACATTCACAATCTTAGGCTTCTCATGATCCTTCTTTTTTCTGCTGAGAAGCCGGCGTTCCTCTCTCCTCTTTCGCTCGTGGAGCTCACGAGCAGCTCTTGTCCTTCTATGCAGCGTAGCTCTCTATGCCTCTTGCTTGGCTGCCTGGACCTGCCTGCATTCTTCGTCAAAGCAGGGGTTTCGCTTTGGTGACTGTGTGAAACCTAGCACATAAGAGGCGGCATCTCTAACACTTACACTGGTCCTCGATACTTGAGGTATAGGACTCCTTAAGTTACTTGACACTCGATCAGAGAAGGATCTAGTGATCTCTTGAGATTGTACCAGTCCCACGTCGAATTTTCTTGCAGCATTTCCTTGTTTTGGTCGTTTGTAGGGATATTCGTAGATTTGAATTGATTTCATTGAACTAAAGAAAGCGTTCAGATTCATGTCGTATCACAATAGGTCATCAATTGGCCCAAGTGTGTCGTACTCCAGCTATTACAGCCATTCTTTAACCTGACCTAAACAAACCTTATTCGAACATCACATTTTTAACGCCGAATCTGGTTTGTTTCCCAGGATTGAGCTACCGCTATATTCTCAGACATGGTTGTATGGTTATGCCCTCTTATTTGACCCTTTTATAAACTTTTTCAAACAATTATGAATGAAAGAAATATGGAAATATCTGGGAACACTCTTAGAGAGTTTTTAAGATTTTTGAAGGGCAAATCATCTGTAAGCAAGGGATTTCAATGGATTCACCTTTAAGAAAGGATTTGAAGTCCAAATTTGTCTGGAGGGTATCTACATAAAAAGCAGACGATTGTGTTGTATTTTTAGCAGAAAGAAAATGAAGAAAAAAGTCCATCGCACCCTTTTCTGAAGTGTAATTATCACATGCTATAAAAAATGATTTTCAAAACAAACTTTTATTGCTACTCAAACGGAACAACAACCCGAAGGATTCACCAAAAACTTGTGTTGCTTTAACGCGAGGAAAAATTTTAAAAGAACCCTTCAAGTAGTTTAATTTATAATTTTGAAAACAAAAACCAAAAAAAATTAGGAAAGAATAACAAAGCTAACAAAAAACTTCGTTCATTTGATTTGAATTTTATTCAGTCGTTGTTAAAATGGCAAAAAAAGAAAACTTTTAAATTGAATTGAGCAGGAAAATTAAAATGCAGCTCTCTCGAAAGAAAAAGAAAACATTTGAAATTGAATTTTTTTTCCGCACCGAATAAAATGTCTTTCATGGAGCTGAACGCACTCGTTTTCTTTTTCCTGTCGGATATTCTTGGTTGTGGATAATTTGCGTGTCGTTCGGTTCAACGAGGAAAAAAAGGAATAAAATAATCAAAAGGGAAAGTGAAAAACAGTAAACTGCTGAATAAGTTCGGAGTCAAAACTTTCTCTTTTTCTCCGGTTGGCTTCATCTCGGTTCGTTTCCATTTTCGCTTCTTTTGTATCATTTAATTGGATAATCACTGAACTGATACTTTCCGTTCGTACGATGCTGGTAGAGAATGCATTCAGCATGCAGTTGAATGGAATAAAAACAAGAGCAAAATCCTTGGCAACTTCAAATTTGATTTTATTGAAAAATCAAAAGAGGGTTGGATTCAGTGAGATGATACAGTGTTTACTTCCGGTTAACGTTAAATAGTCTTGTTAAGCAGTTGTAAATTTTTCCCTGAACGAACAGAAACACTACGAGATGGATGGAATTTTTGAGCCACAAATGGGTGAGCAGTGGAAACATATCGACGATTCCACAATTATTATTGCGTTCAATGTCAATTTTCTTAGCCAAAAACATTACAATCCAAGCCTGGATTAAGTAGAACGCAGACCAAAATTGAGAAAAACAGCAGCAATCCTGCAAGCTCCTTCAGATAAGTTGATTGGATAACTTTTTACGCTCTGTAATTGACTGGTTCGATGGCACTCATAAAACCATTTAGTACCAACAAAACGTGCCAAATGTTTTTTCCTTGTCTGCTCGCTGTTGTCTGTAACTTTGATTAATTACGTGTTGTTTATTGATCGATTTTTTCATTATTTTTTCTTTTCTCTTTCATTGCAAATATGATGGTTATCCGGGTAAAAATAAAACACAAGATTGGAACAGCTGTGTAAGGGAAGGCGGACAGTTTTTTTTTCTTCTTCTCTTCTCTCTTCTTGGCTGATAAATTGAGTTGAGCAGACTTTGGGTTTTATGCGTGTTTGACATTGTCAGTGGTCGGGTTTGTAACGATGTAATTAGTGTTGTGATAGACAGTTTATGACAGGTGTGGATTAAGGAGAAAATTAATAAATAAGATAGGATTTTATTTGACTAGGAAAATCTATCAAATTTATAAATTGGCGAGAGTTGACAGCTGAATCAGTTCGACATCCAGCGTTTAGTTTAAGCTCATGCATATTGTAACGCAGTGTCACACTTCACGCCCCACTACCCCGACAAACCAGCCATAAAAATCAAAATAATAAAAAATACAACTCTGTGCACGTGGACTATCAAATAGCGAGCAGCTGAACGCCCGTACTATAAATCACCTCAACTTATATGCAGATGAAATCAACCAAGGCTACGACATAGGTACATTCCGCATATTTTTAGAGTTTAAGTTTTTCTGACTTTTTATGATTCGCTACTAGTTTTTACTGAACAGTTGCCAAGAAGAAAATGTCAGCTATTTTCTCCTACAATAGTAGTAGTTCTCCCGCCACTACAAGTTGATTTACAAAGAGTTACCATGCTTAGGGCAACTTAGATTGTTCCTAATTTTGACCGAATATTATTTTGTGTTTACCCCCTTTCGAGATTCTGCCTCACCTTGAAGGCTATGGCAATAGGATATTTTGACTCCTTCCGAGAATAGCCTTCCCTTTGCGGCTGCGGCTCATTTACTTCCTTCCGTGAATCCCCCTCACTTTGAGGCAGCTTCTCAACTATGAAAGAGTTCTAGGGCCCGATTGCGTCGAAGGAAGCACCGACTGTTTCTTCTAGACATTGCCACAATAAGTGGATAGTACAAAGCCTCTGTTATTTCTTGTTCACGTCAACACCAGAAGCACAATCTTTCAAAAGTCCGTCCAGCGTTTAGGATACGCAGACCACATTGACATAATTGGAAGAATACAGCGTGATGCCAGTGGAGCATTTGTGAGTCTTGAAATGGAGGCCAGGAAGATGGGTCTAGCGGTTAACGAGGGCAAGGCCAAGTTAATGCTGTCGACAAGAAAAGACTACCAACATCGACGTCTTGGAGCAAACGTCAACATAGACAGATTTAACTTCGAGGTAGTTAAGGGCTTTGTCTACCTGAGATCCGCTATCAACTCAGACAACAACACCAGAGCTGAAATCAGTCTTCCCATATCGCTGCTTCTTTGGACTTAGAAGGCAACTGAGAAGTAAAGTCCTCTCCCGAGCAAATAAAATGACACTATACAAAACCCTCATCATCCCGGTCCTCATGTATGGTGCAGAGACATGGACCAGTGGTGAGGCAGCTATTGCGATAGCTGCTATTAATCACTCTGCTATTCCACTGAGCAGTGAGCAGGAGTGATTGCTCTTCAATGTTACTGCTATACTGCTCACTGCTCTTTAAACTGCTCAGTGATTAAATGAGCAGTGAGCAGATTAGCAGTGAGCAGAATAGCAGTGAGCAGAAAAGCAGTGAGCAGAAAAGCAGTGAGCAGAATAGCAATGAACAGAAAAGTAGTGAGCAGGATGGCAGTGAGCAGTAGAATACTGGAATAATACCTCAATGCTTTATTGAATGATCCATATTCGGTATTGCTTTTAAGTGGAGAGTAGAGTGAAGATTTATTTCTCTGAATTGTGTTTTTTTTTTTTTTGAGAAAATCTTCACTTTTCCCTTCACTTAAAACCAATACCGAATGTGTACCTATATTATTTCATTACTCAACGGCGCACTGCCACCCTGCTCTTTTCTGTTCATTATCAGAAGCCTCTCGCAAGAGGCAGTGACCAGTGAGCACTTGAGCTTAGTGGCTTTCGTAGTACCATTATAATTTTGCCATAATTTTCCTTAAATAATGAAAAAATGTGTGTAGGTATATCTGATAGTGTAAACAAATTTTCGTAAGAATATGTACATTTGTCGGTCCTTTTTCAACATAAACTGCTCATTTAAGAGTGATCAAATAGCTGCTACTTTAAACTGCTCTTTTTGTAAACTGCTCACAGTGATCACTGCTCATTAAAAATACCATGACAACATTTGATGAAAACGCTTTGGGCTGCTTTGAGAGAACAATTCTTCGAGTGATTTTTGGGGAAGGTTAGGTTAGGTTAGGTTGGAGTGGCTGTCTAGATGTTACTGACTCCCTTAGACCTCAAGGGTCCATTGTGATACCACTAAAGAAGTTACTCATGAGAGAGTAATGAACTTGAACAAACCAAGATAGCTATGATTTTCTGTGGTTTTCAATATTACAACCACTATGACATACATTAAAATTGCGTTTTTCGATGGGATGAAAGTGATTTCCAATTCTTAGAATGCTGCTGCGAAATGTTATTAATTCGAAATACACTTGTATCCAGGAACACATGAATGTACTCGTATACTTACTATACTCCATATTAAGATTCTGCTTTTTCCTGAAATAAGCTACAAGAACTGTTTAAAAAAATACTGGATATATTGGCATTTTATTTAAATAAATGTTTAAATGGGAATTTATAGCAACAAGTTAAAATGTTATTTATAATTTAGTTCAGTGCATTAAAATAAATGTGAAAAAGTTAACTGCTAGCCTTACGCATGATCAGCGCAAAGCACATCTTTTACGAGCTGTCAAAATACCATTCCTCCTGTACATGAAACTTAAATATTAAAATTAGAGTTAGTCAATTCATCAACGCCAAATTAGAATCATTTGTTTTATATATACTTATACATACTTTCAAAGATCAGATAAAATTATTCTTCACCATGGTTGACAGCAGTTGATTATTATTAATATTATTATTTTTTTTTTAAAGTAAATCACACACAACGTCCGATTGAATTGAAACGCGTACACCGACTATCTAATGAATCCAGAAGATACTATTAGTTTCCACATTGAAAATTATAGTGTCCAATTTGATGATCATAGTTTTCAATATGACCAATTTAAATAAACGGTCATCGTATTGACAACTAAATTTTTAAATATGAGGATAAAAACACTTAAATCATCAAATTGATAACAGCGGTTGTCAACGTGACTTCCATATAACATTTTGGTACCCAACTACAACTACAAATTTGATGACGTAAAAGTCATATGACAATCATTGGTGTACATTTGATGACTGTAGTTTTTAATTACCTTGCGGTCACGTAAGCTTTTTATATTGACAACCAAATATTCTATTTGATCATTCCTGTTGTTAAATAGACAACTTTGATTTTCAAATGAAAAACAGGTTATTGAAAATTTCAAATTGTCCCTTTTACAATTAAGTTGTAGAATTGTGAGGCGACTTTTGAAAATTTACATCACATTGACATGTTTTTTCATCAATACGACAATTTCGGTTAACAACCAGTAATTGTCAATATGAACGGTTATTTTTTTCAGTGAAGGGTCCATTGTGATACCACTAAAGAAGTTACTCATGAGAGAGTAATGAACTTAAACAAACCATTTTGTACTATTATGAAGTTAGAGAGACATTTTGTGTCGATCGTTGCAAGTTCACTGGTATTATCGAAGAAGGGATTATCGAGATAGTTATGCCTGCTATTGGAGAGCGCGGGTCCTTGCAGCTTCTACAGAAATCGTGTGCGTAGACGCCTAGCTTCAAAGCATGTCTACCTTTGAGGCAGTGTCCTGTTATGCTACATAATTGTAGAGCTTGTATTTTGTCTGCTCAGGGAAATCAAACCTTTTGACCGTTTGGTACCCTGTGACCATCTAGCATTTGTTGATTCTAGAGCAAGATATTTGCATGTAGCTTTGTCTTTGTCTAGCGGTTGACAGAAGTGTTTCTTTTTTGGCGAGCTCATCGGCTTTAAAATTTCCCGGATGTCTCTGGCCCGGCACCCAAATGAGGTGAATGTTAAACTGTTCCGTTATCTCATTCAGAGATGATCGACAGTCGTGGACTATTTGAGAGTTTGTGGAGACAGACGCGAGAGATTTGAGGTGCTTGTCCGTCCGAGAAGATACGTATATCCTTGCACGATTAACGTTTCTTTGAGCCAAGATAGTGCCTGTTTAATCGCCATTACTTCTGCCCGGAACACACTACATTGGTTGGGAAGTCTATAAGATAGACTGAGATTTATTTGTTTTGAATAGATACCACTTCCAACTCCGTAATTGGTCTTTGAACCGTCTGTATTGTCTTTTAGGGGTCTCTCTTCTTCCCAAAAAGATCTTGAAGGGATTGAAACTTGGAAGCTATTATCAAATACCATTTTTGGGTGGTATAGTCAAAACGATCTGAGATAGATCTGAAGTTGTCTAAGATAGTAGTATATATATAGTATATGTTATTACTGATCCATTGAGATCTTAGCCTTACGCATGAGTTCTGGTGGTAGTAAAACTTCTCATACTAGAAGTTAATGGAGAATATATACGAAGATTCAACCAAGAACTGTACGAGCTGTACAGCGACACTGACCTAGCCAGAAAAGTTAAGGTCCAACGACTTAGATGGTAGGGTCATGTTGAGCGAATGGAAAACAATGCTCCGACTCGTAAAGCAACCAGGAAGGACGGCGCAGAAGAGGAATACCGCGACTCAGGTGAAGCACACAGGTGGTGGACGACCTGAACAAACTTGGCGTGCGAAACTGGAAACAGCTAGCTAGTTACCGAACTGGCTGGAGAAGTTTGTGGGGGCGAGGCTTTGGTCCGACATGGACTGCAGCGCCACCATAAGCAAGTTAGTAAGTTATTTCTTGTTCAGTCTCCCACATACGCACCAAAGGCAATTTAACGACACCGGCCATATGCTCTTATAACGCGGAAATGCTCGAGACCCAGCCTGATTTCAAAACACCATTTTATATTTTCAATTAATGGCAGACTAATCCATAAGGCAAGTTCACGCGACTCATTCGAGTACTTCATCCTTATCCTTAATTGGTTAAAGCCCCTGGAAAATGACAGGTGACCATTAATCAATCAAAATTCCTTCATTTTAATGATTCACACCATGCGCCGACAAAACACACAGTGTGTTTCTATACCACCCTCCCATTACCACAACCGCCCACTTCTTACTTCTAACGTCGTCGCGTCGTCTTACGTCAAACGGGGAGGCTTGCAATAACAAGCCAATTCATTAATTTTCTAGTGGATGATACATTGTGGACTTCTTGTTTTTCAAACCACTCCAGAGGATAGAAGACGTTAGAAAAGATGATACGTCCCGTTGAGCAAACACAGCATGTTGGTGGGGTTGTTCGTTCAAAACGGAATGAATAAATAAGTACGCAAATTGCCAGTAAAAAAAAAAGTAAACTCGAGCGTAACAGATGTGATGCGTAACATGAGAGACGTTTGCGTGCGTACAAACCAGAAGACGAGGAGTGTGTAGAGAAATGCAAAACCATACTTGTGTGGAATATGAACTTTTCGCCGTTGCCAGTTGCCTCCCATTTACATGCCACCAGTGACGTTTGTTTATGGGTTGAAAAATCATTAAGCAAATCAAACAAAAAATACAAAAAAGAAATCATAGGAGAAGTCGGAACACACTCAACACTAGCTGTCAATCTGTGTATCCTATGTCGGTTGGGGAGAGTTGGGGGCAAATGGAAATCGTGCGGACGTCGATCGTGCGTCGTGTCGGTCGTATCGACAGGAAATCAATGCGATTGATTATAAATGTTCAAGGATTCAAATTTCGTGTCTGCCAGCTTAATTAATTTAGCACTTCTGTAAAAGCATGCTTCTACGTGTTAGCTGATAATTTTTCGGATAAAAATCATTTGTTAATTCGGGACGGAGAAATTTAGACCAGAGGGATGGACATTGATTAATGTTGTTTTTTGTTAAATGATTTGACAGGGCGTTTGGTTGGGATGTTGTTGTCATCATGAAATGCTTTTTAAAATTGAAAACGTGTTCAAAGATAAGGGGAGAGGGAGAAGTCAGGCAATTCCTCCGAAACTAACCTTAAATTCATATCAATTCTCCTGTATGCATCGGGCGCCTGACTACCCTGACCTCTTTTTGTAGGGCGTGATTACATCATTAAGGTCGCGTGTCCTTCATCTTTTCAACTATCATCCCTTTGCTTAAATTGCATTTGATACAAAACACAATTCAGTCTGATTTGTCCAGAAGGGCGACATGAATGTGTGTCCTCTTTATGTCACTTGTTATCACATTTCAATTCCAATTCAAGGTTTCATTGATTCCAGAAACTTTTTCTGTTGCGAAATGTGAAACTTGTCTGAACTGAAACGAGCAGCAAAGTGGTTGATTGCATTACTCTGCTCGAATTTCATTTTCCAGTTTGAGAGAACAGCAATGCCCTAGTCTTTTGAAAGAGTGGCATAACGATTTTTGACGAGAAAATGATTCGAATTTTTTTGCTATCGTTGTCGCCCATCTATCCATATTTTCTCCTTAGACAATCACTGTTGTTCAGTTTTTCTACTTTGAACTGTGATTTTCAAAAGAGCAAAGAAAAATGATAATGTGTTGGCTTCTGTCTGGCACAGACAGGGTGTCCAGTTCATGTCATTGAGATCTAGGATTTTGTATTTGCTAAAAAAAAAAAGATAATATTTCTCTCTGTCTGATGTCTTCTTTTATTCGAACGTGAAAGGGGGTGATGGTCTGCACTTATTTGTCGATATGGGGACTCTGTGTGATGGCTGAATTTCGAGAAGCAATAAATTAAAAACTTCCTACAAACATCAACCTTTTTAAAACAAAAGTTTGCGCTCATCAACACCAATTTTGTTTTACAACCTTCAAACATTTCCTTGACAAACTCATTACACCCATAAATATCCAAAATCTTGGAAAAACAAGCTCAACAACTCCTACAGTTTTCTAACGTTAAATTTTTTGTCTATGTCTGTGTATAGCTTCGATTAAGAAAACTTTCTTGTGACGGAACAAAACCCCATTAACGACGGTTAACAGTGGGGTGCTTAGGTGATTCTATTTCATAAATAATTGTAACGTCTTCGGCGTGGAATGAAACAATCAGAACCTCAAACAGCAGCGCTGAAAAACTGCCCCCAAAAATGATGCATTTTGTCCAATTTTAAGAGGAAACTACCCACTGCAACTGTGATAAAATCAAAGCTTTAAAATTAATAAATCAAAATTAACAAAATTCGTTTAATGGCTTTCTCGGAAATGTTGTAGTTCTTTGTTCTCCACTGATGATAAGAAGCTTTTCGACCATTGTGTTCCAGGAAAATCCGAAGGAAAACTTGTATACATTTTCTTTCTTTACTCAGTCAATGTTGAAGAGATGAAAATTCTTTTCATAATCTTTTGACATGTTCCTGCTCTGCTCTTGGGAGTCGGTCGTGATGATAATGGAATGTTATGGAAAGTAAACAAAAAATTAATACTTTTATGTCATTCATTCATTTCAACATCTCTTTTGGTGTTCTGTTTACTTTCTTTTCGTATTCTTTTTACTTTTTTTATTCTTCATTTCCACGTTCGAAAATAGATATACTAACTTACTTAATCGTGTCCCAATCCATGAACAATCTCAGCTTGAGACACAGCAGTCTTCCATCGGGAACGGTCCCTCGCATGCAACTCTCCAGTTGCCAAACCCAAGCTTTCTGGCATCCGCAGTCACTTGGTCCTCGTACCGTAGGTGCGATCTTTCTTGTCGTCTCGAACCTGGGGGCTTCGATGAGAAGACTTTCTTAGCTGAAGCGATGTCGTCCATTCGCTCGATTGAGCACAGCCAATGTTGTCGTATTTTCTTGGCTCTCTGGACTACATCCACATCTTGGAACAGCTCGTACAGTTCGCGGTTGAACCTTCTTCTCCATTCGCCATCGTCGCATACGAGACCGGAAATCTGTCGAAGAATTTTTCTTTAGAAAGTTGCCAGTATCAATTCCCCTTTTTATGATCGTCCAACACTCGGTGCCGTAGAGTAGGACTGGTAAAATCAAAGTTTTGTATAGCAGACACTTTGTCTTTCGAGTGAGGAGTTTTGAACCCAGTTGTTTGGCCAAACCGAAGCAGCAGCGGTTCGCTAGGGTAATTCTTCTTCGGATCTCCACTTAGGTGTCATTTGTGCGATTGACGTTTGTTCCAAGGTAGGTGAACTCCTTAACTATCTCGAAAATGCTGCTACCAACAGTGAAGTTTTGTCCTAGCGTGGTGTAACAGATGTTGCTTTGTTTGTTGATAGCATGTACTTTGTTTTGTCCTCATTCACTTCAAGATCAATGGGTTTCAGCCTGTTCTTCAATCACTGTGAGCTCAGCACACCTCTTGATCGACGATATGTCAATGTCGTCCGCATAGCCTAGGAGCTGGTCGATTTGTTGAAGATAGTGTTTTCATCTCCAGTGCCTTGCACTATCTTCTGACATGTTGAAGAAATAATGACAGAGCATCTCATTGTCTAAGCCCTGTGCATGTTGAAACAACTGGGATGAGCTGTTACCCATTTGCACACTGCGCTGTGTATTGTTAAGTGTCATGCGGCAAAGGAGAGTCAGTTTGTTCGTGATCCCGAATTCAGATATCGCCATCATAAGCTCTTGGCGGTGAATGCTATCATACGCAGTTTTGAAGTCGATCAAAAGATGGTGGGTTTCGACTTGAAATGCGTTGATCTTTCCAGGATTTGCCTCAGTCTGAATGGTATATCATTGTTCTGCTTGGCCTTAAGCCAGTACCTTGGAAAGGATAGGATTTTGTATGCAACGTTATAGCAGGGATATATATGCCTCGGAAGTTTTTGAATGACATAGGATTGCCTCTTTTGTAGATGGGGCATATGGAGCTTATAGACCAGTCAGTGGGCATGCATTCTTCCAACCACACTTTGTTGATAACCTGGGTGCATGCCGTTCATCAAAACACCTCCTCCATATTTAAAGAGTTCCGCAGTAATATGCCATCCGATCCGGCGGACTTGTTATTTATTAACTTTTGGATGGTTTTTTCTACCTCTTCTATGCTGGAGGCCGGGACTGTGTCTTCATTGACTGGTCTTCCTTCTTTTTCGTCATTGGCTCGATCGTCATTTCTCAGAAAGCCTGAACTATGCCAGTTCTTTAAAGACTAGATCTGGTATTCATTGAAAGAAGCTGCAAAAGCTGTGTCTATGTTACAATAGGTTCTTCTCCGGTTATGCTCGGATTACGTGTTGTTACTCGCTAC